>JAJDFE020000177.1:0-57739 GCA_021527465.2 Geoglossum glabrum
TTTACGAGAAAAACCCAGCTACCTGCCTTACCAAGACCATAGAAGCTAAGGCAATGAGGATTCCGATGAGGGAGTATTTCACTATCTTCTTGCCTTGATCAATACGGTCTTCACTGCCTGCAGCCGTGAGGTACATAAGGCCACCAATGATGAGCATGATGACTGCGAGGATACCGATGATGGTGAGGAGGAACGAGAGGACATTGGTAGCGATCTGAAGGAGGGAGAGGGAGGTACCGACTCCGGTAGGAGGGGCAGCCGTCCAACCCAGGATAGAAGAGATTTCCTTGAGGAAGGCAGGGGCAGCGATACCTAGGGCTAAACCAATGAGGGCAGCGAGGATAGCTTTCTTTCCAGTTTCCATTCTTCCTTCATTTCCAGCTGAAGTAATGTAGAGGAAGGCTCCGATGACAATGAAGATGAGGGCGAGGGTAACAATGAAGCCTTGGAGGAAGGTGAGGAGCGAAGTGAGAAGATCGTTTATACTGGTAAACTTGAGGGGGTTTTGGAGGTTGAGCGGCGAACCAGCCGTCACTGATGTCGAACCTCCGGTGGGACCACCCTGAGTGGGGGTACCTTGACTTAGGGGCTTAACATAACAACAGCTTCCCTGACCATTATTGCAAGATTCTTGGGTGGGAGTGTAGCCTGATTCACAACCATTTTGTTGACAGGTACCAAATTCACAGATCAATCCTGGGGCTGGACCACAACAGGCTTCACTGGTACAAGTACCAGAAACACTGTCCCCACAGTTATTGATAAAGAAATTGATAGTGCAAAGATTGGCAGCCTGAGAATTATTAGCCAAGCAGCGAGAAGGCTTGGGACCACCCACAGGTGCTGAGCATCCTCTAATATATTTATAGGTAGAGTCACAGTTCGTGTAGTAAACCATGGCCGTACCGACGGTATGGTTAGCTGGGATTCCATATTTGCCTACATTTTCGTTACAGGAAATAGAACGGGTAAAAAATCCACAACCAGGATTGGTAGGCGGATTAGGATTACTGGGTGGATTATAAGGTTTTCCGTTAGTATCTGAACAGCCCCCGAGATAAGTAGCAGCACCCGTGCATGAGTTAATAGTGTAACTAGCTGTTCCTTCTGTATAGCCAGCCGGCACAGTCCAGGTAGGTGCTCCAGCCACACTCATACAGTTGTGAGTGATAGGAGTTTGGGTGCAGTCACCAGGATTGGTGGGCGGATTAGGATTACCAGGGGGATTAGGATTACCACTCCCACCATTGCAGACAGGGTTTACAGGGCCCGTCCATTTTCCTCCCCAACAGTGAAACCAAGCAGAACCAGTATAGCCTTGGTTTGTATTCTTAATTTCATGATGGGCCGCCCCCGGTTCAAACGTGTCATTGACGGAGGCACTACAACCATTGCCCCAGGTAACAGTATCGTTGATCTTGCAGACATCGGATGCTCTATAACACGAACCCGTAGTCTGCACCCATGTACCATTACTACAGGTAAATTGGGCTTCCCCAGTCATTCCTGGGCGAGCATTGTCGACACTTATCCAACGCGATGTATCATCAGGCTGGTCTTTGATGTTCACGTTCACGCCACAGGTCTCACCAGCTTTCCCTTCCCAAGTCACTTCTCCGTTATGGCTACAAGTAGCGCCAGCCTGGACGCGGCTCGATAATCCACCGATACCTATAAGCACCACCAAAACTCCTACGACCCGTGTCAGTTTGTGTATTGTCTGAGACTGCATAGAAAGCCCTAATTTTTATTTTTATTGATTGAATACAGTCTAGCACCAGTTTAACCTTTAAAACAAACTATAAAGCAAACAAATATGAATTCATTTTTTCGCACTTTCTTCAAGACTAATCTTTTACACACCGTATGGAATAAGCGGATGTTTTTAACCAACGACTTCGAAGAATATTTGGTTGAGGATTTCCTAGCAATGTCGAAGCAGAATCATCCAGAGCTTCTAGAGGGTTTCCGCTGCGTTCCGTAGAGGTCCAATAGGATCCCCCCGAAGTTGCATTACTAATGTCCCGGCTACTAAACGTTGTGGCACCATTATGTGTGCCAGCAAAATTTCTCTCAAACCCGGAACTGCCTCCTGGAGCCAATTGGACGCCAAGCGGTACAGACGCATCGTTAGGTTGCACCGAAGGGTCGAGGTGATGATAGAGAGTGTACCAGTCCGTCCTGCTGGGAATATGCCAACCATTAGGACAAATGCCCTGGGCTCCCTCGGTGGTGCTGTACTGCATCGCTTCATCCCAGGTGTACAGTCCACCGTCCGGCTCATTTGGATGATTCGTAGTGCAGTTACTAGCCTGATTGCTATGACAGTATTTTTCAATAATGCCATCGTTTGACTGAAGAGTGCCCGTGACCAAAGAAGTTGGAGCGGTACGCATCACGCCCACCCGCATGTTCTGCTGCATCCAACACTGCGCCCCAATTTGGATGATATTGTAGGTGTTCCCATCCTCGTCATCCACGGTGTCCCCTGCCCCACAGAGCGGCCGGGGCTTGATCCCAAGTTCAATCACACGTGAAGTTTGACGAAAAAAACCTTCTGTTTTGATTCGAACGACTTTGTCACGCCACGCCGTATCACTACAACTAATCTGTACATCACTCCCATCAAAAAAAGAAACCTCAAAGGTATAGGCTGGAGCCGTGGCACTCGTAGCGGTTACTTTGTTGGTCGTCGTATTACAAGTAGCTCCACCTGCTACATGGTGCAGTGCTGCGGCGAGATCATCGAGTGTTGGGTCGTTGGGCATGGGATCATTGATGTCAACGGTAGCGTATGAAGGAGAATTGTCGACATATATCTGTTCCAACACTCGCTCAGTACCACTATCGGCAGCCTGAAAGGCTACCACTGACTTTTGAGTAGCTAAACTGCTTCGTTTTTCGAGGGCTGCTACGCTTACTATTGAAAGTCCAGAAGTCAGAAGAAGCGAAAGCAGGATGATCGTAAAAGCAATGATGGAACCACGCTTTGTATGTTTTTGATACGACATGGTTTTAGTATACCATCACCCCGACAAGAAAAATTGAAAAATAAGCCTATTGATGACTCGTTTTTTGTAGTGCAAATTCTACTGTACGTTTGAGCAGAAAAGCAATCGTTAGTGGCCCCACCCCACCAGGCACTGGAGAAAGCCAGGCGACTTTATTGACAGTCCCTTCTCTATCGACATCGCCTC
This sequence comes from Geoglossum glabrum, assembly GCA_021527465.2. NCBI lineage: Eukaryota > Fungi > Ascomycota > Geoglossomycetes > Geoglossales > Geoglossaceae > Geoglossum > Geoglossum glabrum. Next base: position 3,198 of record JAJDFE020000177.1, read on the forward strand.
GTACTTTTCCATCAATATGGACATTACCTCCATCAATCACGATAGCCGTAGGAGAAAGCATATCTGCTGTAAGAAGATGAGGGATCCCGCACGCCGTTACCACCACTTTCGCAGTTTTGGTACGTTCAGAAATTTTTTCTTTGCCCAGGCTGCTCAGCACATATTCCCCGTGAAGCCCCTCGAGAATCAAGGCTTCTTTCAAAATTTCTCCCAGTACATCCGAGTTAACCACCGCCACTCCCTGTGCTTCTTGAAAATTTGCTTCTGTGGCACGGATAAGTTCGATAACAGCCCGAGGAAACACAGGACAAACCCCTTCGTCACCTCCCAAGAATTTTTTCAGTGTTTCCTTATGGAAACCATCTACATCTTTTTTAGAATCAATCGCAGCAATGATCTCATCTGTAGGAAGATGGTCCGACAATGGAAGTTGGACAATAATCCCATGAATATCTTCACGTTCATTAAGCTCCGTAATAGTCGTAAAAATAATTTCTGGAGATACCTCCCTTGGAAAGAGGTGTTTCTCAAAATATACCCCGATTTCTTGGGCTCGTTCTTCCTTTAAACCCACATATTTATGTGACTCGATGTAATCGCCAACCAGAATAGCTGCGAGGCCTGGCCGAAGAGAAGCTTGAGTAATCTTTTTTTTCAACTCAGCCAAGATACGGTCAGCAATAATTTTTCCAGAAATGAGAGCCATAGGAATCTTATACAACAAGTAAAAAGAAAAAAACCGCGGCCATTATCCTATAAATGCCAAACGCAATAAAGGTATGGGTTTCAATAAACCGTAGCAAAAACTTCACCGCCAAGATAGCCACTAGAAAGGCACTCATAAATCCTGTAAGGAGAAGCGTAAGGTCAGCTTTAGAAAAAAGGCTACCATACCGAGAAAGATCGAGGGTAGTAGCTGCAAGCAGGGTAGGTACTGCGAGAAGAAAAGAAAATTCAACGATCGCTTTCCGGTTGAGTCCAAGTACCAATCCTCCTAGGATAGTAGCCCCGGCCCGAGAAACTCCCGGAATAACAGAAAGGGCCTGGAAAAGACCTATACCAAAGGCTGTCCTATAGGAGAGTGTGGAAAGGTCTTGGCCTCTACCCATTTGTTTTCGATGCCAAAGCTCAAAAAAGATCAGGATAAGCCCGCCCACAAATAAAGCCACGACTACCGTCAAACTCGACTCAAACAATGTACGGATAAGAGAATAAAAAAGGAAGCCAACACCCAAGGCTGGGAGAAGGGCTACTGCCAGTTTTTTCAAAAGCAACCGATCAAACAGGAGCTTCTCCCAATAGAGCGCCACGATCGCCCCGATAGCTCCAAGCTGGATAACAATCTGAAATGTTTTCAGAAAATCCGTTTCGGGAATATTGAGAAGGTCAGCAAAAAGGATCAAATGGCCTGTCGAAGAAATCGGTAAGAATTCCGTAATTCCTTCAACCACACCAAGTATGATGGCGTCAACAATATTCATAATTTCTGACGACTAAAAAAGTGTCCCCACTGGCTTGGTAACGACCGGGGCATGCTCAGTTTTGGCAGATTCCAAAAGTTCCTTTCTTCCATGGAGTTCAGCAATAATTTTCCAATCACATAGTTCAGGATAGCGTTTCAACTCTTCTTCCAAAACTTCCACGGTAGCGCGTACATCGGCAGCTCCAGTATGCGCATCAATATGATCTTTATCACAGTAAAATTTATACGCAGCAGTCAGCGTACGAGGCGAAAACATATCTCTCGCTACTTTACTGTGATAGAGCACTTTGGCATCAAGAATTTTTCTGGAGTTTAAATCAAAATTTTTTCCTACTCGTGAAAATTCTGCCCGGAGCATAGGAAGATCGAACCCAACGATATTAAAACCCGAGACATCAGCTCCTTCAAACATCGTCCAGAGCTCATAGGAAAGCTTGGCAAAGCTTGGTGCATCCGCTACATCTTTATCATGAATCCCGTTAATCGCGCTTGCCTCTTCTGGGATGGGGCGTCCAGGATTGATCCGATGTACATTGGCCACAATTTCCCCTGAAGGTAGAATTTTTTCGTAGGCGATTTCAATAATCTTATCTTCTCCAGTTGAGAGCCCTGTCGTTTCCAAGTCAAACACAACAAGAGGCCGATCAAGCGGAAGAAGTTGTGGAATAATAGTTTTAAGCATATACAGTAAAGTTATTTCTCTAGTTTACGGGTTTTAAAGAATTGAAGCTAGCTCTCCACAGTCGTGTACTATAGCATAGACATCTGGAGAAGAGTCACCACTATTCCCACGATCCATAAAAACTTTCCGGATAAAAGCTGCATCAGAAACTTCTTCTCGAAAATACTCTAGCTTGTCATCAACAAACCAGATCGTTTCTTGAGAGGATACCCCTAAATGTTTGTATACCCACTGTTTAATCACCTCCAATTTTCCTGTATTTACTATGATGACTTCTGAAACATATTGGTCGATTTTGGAACCAAAAATTTTCTCTTTCTGATAGGCTACATCTCCGTAACTTACGATAACCAAGTCTTCTTTCCGAAATCGCTGAAGAAATGGAGGTACATCAGGGAAAATATATCTCTCTAAATCCTTCATTGATTCCTCTACTGCCCTCAATGTTTCTTCTAATTTTCCATGAGGTTCCAACTCTTCCAAAAGCTCCAGGTGAGCCCGGTAGCTGTAGGGAGTTTTATTTTTAAAAGCCACTCCCGAAAAATTTTTCTTGGTCGCATCGATCAATGTTTCACTCCATCCTCCCTGCATCATCACCGCATGTCGATTTTTTCGGAAATTGCCAGGATAAAAATTGGTGTCAAACAAGGTATCGTCAAAATCAAGAAAAACTTTCATTGGATCCTACATTACAATGCTAATAATCTTGCCTGGAATGACAATGATTTTCTTCGGAGTTTTACCAGCAAGATGTGCCTGTACTTTCGCATCTCCGAGAGCCTGTTCTCTCAATGTTTCCTCAGAGGCACTTGTTTCTGTCTCTAGGACCGATCTCACTTTGCCATTCACCTGTACCGCGATGTTTATGGTTTCCGCTACAATCTTCTTGGCATTGAACTTCGGCCAAGCAGTTAGAAAAATAGACTGTTGATTGCCTAACTTTTCCCAAAGTTCAGAAGTAATATGAGGAGCAAATGGAGCTAGCAGAATAAGCAAAACCTTATAGAGAGCGTGATCAATTTTTTCTTGTTTCTCGAGTTCATTCACCATAATCATGAGAGTGCTAATGGCGGTATTGAACTTCAGCTCCTGCATGTCTTCAGTCACTTTTTTGATAGTTTTCTGGAGAAGACTTTCAAGCGCTTTGTCATCTTTCCCTTTTTCTATCCGATCCTGAAGCTTCCAAACCTTTTCAAGGAAACGGCGAAGCCCTACGATGCTCCCCGTATTCCAGGCTTTCATATCATCGAGTGGTCCCATGAACATTTCATAGAGTCGCAGGCTATCTGCGCCAAATTCCTGAACAATTTGGTCGGGATTAACCACATTTCCTTTGGACTTTGACATTTTGTTGCCATCCTCACCCAGAATAATTCCCTGATGACGTAATGTCTGAAACGGCTCATCGAAGTGAAGGTAGCCATGCTGCATGAGGGCCTTGGTGAAGAAACGCGCATACAACAGATGAAGCACGGTGTGTTCTGCACCTCCCATATAAAAATCTACTGGCAAATACTTCTCCAATGCTTTTTTGGAAGCAAAAGCTTTAGTATTCTTGGGATCAGCAAAGCGAAGATAGTACCAACTTGAACAAACAAAAGTATCCATCGTGTCAACTTCACGCCGCGCTCCCTTTTTACATTTCGGACATTTCACTTTATGAAAACTCTTGGAACGGACCAGGGGCGACTCACCGGTCGGATGAAAATCTACATCCGTGGGAAGTTTCACGGGAAGATCTTGTTCAGGCACCGGCACGGTACCACAGTACTCACAGTAAATGATAGGTATCGGTGCCCCCCAATAACGTTGTCGTGAGACCAACCAGTCACGCAATCGATAATTCACCACTTTCTTACCTACTCCTTCTCGTTTGAGCCACAAAACCATTTTCTCGCGTGCCTCAGAAGAAGTTAGCCCAGAAAATTCCCCGGAATCCCGAAGTACTCCATCGGCCGTATAGATCTTCCCATCAATAAACTTCTCAAAGAGGTAGTGATGTAGACCATCCGTCACTTTTTTTCTAGCTTCTTCTTTACCAATCCATTCCACTGTAAATTTTCCCTGTTCGTCTGCTTCAAGCTTCTGAGTTACTTTCTCTCCATCTACCAGTTGAAAATGGAGACCCGTAGCTTCAATATTGCGATTCACATTCTTGGAGGCGGCGAAATAATGATGATGGACCGTCTCAGACTGCTCGACCAAGACTATATTTTTATAGCCCGTTTCTTCTTTAATTTCTCGAATAGCAGTTGCCACAACATCTTCCCCTTCCTCCAGCCCTCCACCAATAAACAGATTCCCTCCAAGCTTATCACCCCAATTAATGGAAAGAATTTTTCCTGTAGCTGGATCTTCAAGGATAGCTACAATACTTTTACGATACTGCTCCTCAGGTTTTGGTTCCCCTGTCACGGGTTCAATCACGGTAACTGCCTCTAAGCCATATTTCTTCGCAAAGACCCCATCACGCTCATCATGCGCGGGCACTCCCATTACCGCTCCTGTCCCGTAGGTACCGAGTACATAGTCAGCTATATACACTGGTAAGCGTTTTCCGGTAAAAGGATGGAGCACTTCAACGCCCTGAACTTCTATTCCCGTTTTTTCTTTATTCAGCTCGGTGCGCTCAAGATCAGTTTTCTTCTTGCTTTTCTCTAAATATTTCTTTACCTCGACGTAATTGGTAATGTCAGATTTTAATCTTCCCACAAGAGGGTGCTCTGGAGCAACCACCACATAGCTACAACCAAAAATCGTATCGAGTCGGGTCGTAAAGACTCGCACTTCTTCTTCGCTATTGGCAACATAAAAAACTACCTCTGCTCCTTCTGAACGGCCAATCCAATTCCTCTGAGCAGCTTTGGTGGATTCTGGCCAATCAATTTTGTCGAGACCTGAGAGGAGCCCTGTCACTTTCTTACCAGTTTTACTCTTGGTGCTTTCTATGAAATCCGTAATCTTGAAAAACCATTGCTCCAGATCTTTCTGTAGAACAATATCACCTGAACGATCACACTTGCCCTCGATCACCTGTTCATTGGCCAAGACTGTTTGACAGGAAGGACACCAATTTACTTTGGCTTTTTTCTTGTAGGCTAAACCATTTTTATAAAGAAAAAGGAACATCCACTGGGTCCATTTATAATACTCCGGGCTCGAGGTATTGATTTCTCGTTCCCAATTGTAGGAGAGACCTATCGACTTGATCTGCCGAGTAAAATTTTTGATAGATTCTTTGGTTTTCTGACTCGGATGGATCTGGGTTTTGATAGCAAAATTCTCGGCTGGTAAACCAAAAGCATCCCATCCAATCGGATGAAGGACCTCGTATCCCTGAAAACGCTTGAAACGCGTATAGATATCGGTCGCCGTAAAATTTTCTACATGACCAACATGAAGACCATCCCCTGAAGGATACGGAAACATATCAAGAACATAGTATTTTCCGTTCTTGCCTTTAGACTGTGGGTGACCCTGCTTTTCCCAATTGGTTTGCCACTTTTTCTCGATTTTCTCTGGTTGGTACTTTTGATCCATAGGTATATTGACTCCCCCACTTTAGCCTAATTTAAGCCTTTTTTCAAGGAGTGCTCTCACAACAAAATCCCGCCGAAAGGGCGGGATTTTACACTGTTTACTCTCCGACTCTCTTATATTCGACTAAAGAATCCATTTACCACTCGCTTAGTTATTCGATAAATTACCCAAATCAGTCCCAAAAGAATAAGTAGGATAGGTAGGCCCGAAATAAGGAAGATGACCAGCCCCGTACCGAGAGCCAAGAGTGCATCAACCAACGTATTGAGAGCCATCTTAAAGACGTTACCTCGCTTGAATTCACCGCTGCCTCCGGCTACTTGGGGATCCTCAGTGATATTGAGATGCAGGGTAACCAGGGCTGTCTGACCTTCGAGATACCGGAGTTGCTGTTCCAAAGATTCAATCTCCGATCGAACCTGCGTCAGTTGTTGGGTAATTTCAATAACGTCTGTAACCCGAGTAGCGCTATCAAGAAGGTCGGCATAGGCCTGCTCTTCCGCTCGTTTGTTGTTGAGACGAGCTGAGAGATCGATATCCTGAGCAGTCATATCCAACGATCCCACGTTTTCATTGGTCACCTGGTCTGCACTCTGTTTGATTTCAGCAAGAGTGGTGTCAAAACGATCGGTAGGCACTTTGACAGTCATCCAGGCTATACGAATGCCACGGTCTGGTTGCGTGGTAGAGGAATTTTCAACAAAGCCTCCAACATTTTTTACAATTTCCCGAACCTTGTTCACGGTCCAGTCCAAACTCTTGGCCCGCATGTCAAGTGAAGCAGTAGTCGATACCTTACGGTCCGTACCAACCACACTACCTCCCATCATCCCTGGCATAGTTTTTTCCAAAGTCATGGGCATGGAATCAGGTATAGCAAACGGTGGAAGGGCTGGCATAGCTATACTCGAGTCCATTGGCATCATTTCCCCATTCCCTCGTTCTTCATCCATCATGTGATGCATGCACCCGCCCTTCATACTATGACAAGATTTTGCAAATTTTTTCACCCCTCCCTGAGGAAAACTATGCGAAAAGACCGATGATACAAACAAAACTAATGCCATCGAAGCTAGTACCATGGCACCGGTAGCAATAGCCTTTGGCCAGCGTGATATTACCATAGACTGATTCTTTATTGATATTATTTTACGCATAATAAGAATTTAATTTCTACTATAAAGTCTACTCTTTTATAAAGAATACACAAGCAAAAAGTCGAGTTGCTCTTCTTTCGATCTTGAACTATGCTTGCGGCAAGTACTTCCTCTATTAGGAAAGGGGGTCGACCATGTTCTTTTGTTTCACGAAAAGTATCGTTTCCTGTCTTGTACTCTTTTTCTTGAGTGGCTGTGCTGTTCCCGGTAAAGTTTTGGAACAAAAATGGGTGCCGTATGCTTACCCTGGTTCCGCTCCTTCCGACGCCTTTGCTCCTATTTTCGTACTTGAAACAAGAGAGACCGCCTGTGCTTCTCGAGCTAATCCAAAAGGTTGCTATACCGCTTGGGACATGCTCCCCTCTGGCAAGTATCCTATCGGGCAGGATGAGGTCCAATACTTACGAGACCTCCACGGTAAGGGCTTACAACGCGTCCGTATGAGCAAACACTCACACTGCGCCATCATGTGGGAGCCTGAAGATAAGACCTCTTGCCACATCTACTGGTGGCATTTTAGTCAAGAAAAAATACGGGAAACCACCTAACTAAAAAACGCGCTGGCCCAAAAGGGTCAGCGCGTTCTTCTTTTTTGATGGAAGAAAAATTACTGAGAAATAATCTGTGGTCCACGGCGACTAGCATGCTTCCGTGCTACTTTGATACGGGTAAATTCCTTTTCAATCATAGCAGCGAGCTGTGCATATTCTTCTTCGCTCATATCAACTGCTTGATTACGAAGGTCTTCCGCCCGTTTCTTGGCTGCTTCAGCCCGAGCAACATCAATATCCTTAGCATACTCAGCCGTATCAGCCAGGATAGTGAGTACATCATTATCAAATTCAACAAAGCCACCCGAAAGCGCCAGAACCTCAGTCTTTCCTTCTTTAGTAACGAGTAGCGCCTCCCCTGCTTGAAGCGCTCCAATGTAGGGGACGTGTTCCGGAAGAATCGTCACCTCACCCTCTGCGATGGGGAGCGTCACTTCCTGAGCTTCTGTCTCAAGCAGGGAGCGTTCTGGCGTAACGAGTTTTACGTGTAAGGTCTTCATGTTATTTCTTGGCAGCTGCGAGCACTTCCTCAATCGATCCCTTCATGTAGAAATCTTGCTCCCCGATTGCGTCGAGTTCACCCGAGAGAATCTTCTCAAAGCCACTGATCGTATCTTCCAGTTTCACGTATTTTCCAGATGCTCCCGTAAACTGTTCAGCCACAAAGAATGGTTGTGAGAGATATTTCTGAATCTTACGAGCGCGCGCTACCGTTTGCTTGTCTTCTTCGGTCAATTCCTCCATACCAAGGATGGCAATAATATCCTGGAGATCTTTGTAGCGCTGGAGTACGCGTTGGACACCGCGAGCTACTGTGTAATGGCGCTCTCCGACTATCTGTGGATCAAGGATAGTCGAACTTGAATCAAGTGGATCAACCGCTGGGTAAATACCAATTTCAGTCAGAGCACGGTTCAAGACTACCGTGGAGTCGAGGTGAGCAAAGGTCGTCGCAGGAGCTGGATCAGTCAGGTCGTCAGCTGGGACATACACCGCCTGTACCGAAGTAATCGATCCTTTTTTGGTCGACGTAATTCTTTCTTGAAGCAGACCCATTTCTTCAGCGAGCGTAGGCTGATAGCCTACAGCGGATGGGATACGACCGAGGAGCGCTGACACTTCGGAACCAGCTTGGGTAAAACGGAAAATATTATCAACGAAGAGCAATACGTCTTTGCCTTCCGCATCACGAAATTCCTCAGCCATCGTAAGGGCCGAGAGAGCTACTCGCTGGCGGGATCCTGGAGGTTCATTCATCTGACCAAAGACCAGCGCCGTTTTATCGAGCACGCCTGATTCTTTCATTTCATGGTAGAGGTCATTGCCTTCACGCGTACGCTCCCCGACACCAGCAAAAACCGAGTAGCCACCGTGTTCAGAAGCAATGTTCCGAATAAGTTCCTGAATGACCACCGTCTTTCCGACACCTGCTCCACCAAAGAGGCCAACTTTACCACCTTTCATGAAGGGACAGATAAGGTCAATCGATTTGATACCAGTTTCAAACACTTCAGCTCGAGTAGATTGCTCTTCAAATGAAGGAGCCTTGCGATGAATTGGACGCTTGGTTTCAGCAACCACATCCTCTTTGCCATCAATAGCTCGGCCCAAGACATCAAACATCCGGCCCAGAACAACCTTCCCGACCGGGACACTAATCGGAGCTCCCGTGGCCACCACTGCTGTACCACGAGCGAGTCCATCAGTCGAACCCATAGCCACCGCTCGCACCCGACCACCACCAAGATGTTGGTGTACCTCAGCGACAAGCTTTCCTTCTTTCTGTGTTACTTCAAGCGCATCATAAATCTTCGGAAGCGTAGCTCCATCAGCAAATTCCACGTCGATTACCGGTCCGATTACCTGAATGATTGTTCCTTGTTGTTGCATAGAATCTTAATTATCAAAATATTATCCCTGTACTGCTGCCATTCCCGCCGAGAGCTCGGCAATTTCTTGCGTAATCTTTTGCTGGCGGAGTTGGTTGTAGGCAAGGGTGAGATCGGCTGTCATTTCTTTGGCAGCATCGGTGGCACTGCGCATCGCAACCATTCGAGCGGCTTCTTGCGAGGCATTGGACTCGAGGACAGCGTGGTAGAGTTCGGCTTCAATCAGGCGTGGGATAAGGTTCTCAAGTACTGCCTCTGGCATAGGCTCGATAACGAAATCACCCTGAGCTGGTACATCGGTTTTCAGTCCAATTTCATCGAGCATTTTCTTGGCATCCTTTTCCGTCACTGGAAGCAAAGCCCGGACCTTTACCTTCTGGACGAGAGCAGAAACATAATCGGTATACACCATCACGACCCGGTCCACTCGACCTGAATTAAATTCATCGAGAATCACTTTGGTTACGGAGCGCATATCGGTTACCCGCGGGTAGTCAAATACATCAAGAAATGAAGCAATAACCTCGCCTTTCATCCGACGCACGGCTTGCTCGCCCTTTTTTCCAAGCGTAATAAAGACGGCTTTCCGTCCTTCATCTTCAGCTCTCGCTTCACGCAATTTCTTTAACACCTGAGTATTAAATGAACCACAAAGGCCACGATTAGAAGTAATCACCACGTACAATTCTTTCTGAATCGGTCGATCTGTAAGGAGTGGATGTTGTTCAAGTCGTACGGCTTCCGTCACTCGGTGGAGAACGGAAATAGCAGACTGGGCATAGGGTCGCATCGCGATAGCACGTTCGACGGCGCGGCGCATTTTGACAGCGCTAATCATCTCCATGGCCCGGGTAATTTTCCCGGTGGACTTTACTCCTTTGATTCGGCGTCGGATATCTTTTCCGCTTGGCATAGAGACTTAGGCAACAAAACCTTTTTTGAATGATTCAACATGCTGTTTGAGGAGACTCTCCACGTCTTCAGTGAGCGCCTTTTCTTTGAGAATGGCAACGAGCACTGCTTTTCCTTCGGTATCGAGATACATCATGAATTCTTTCTCAAACCGGCCGATGTTTTCTACTTTTACATCATCCAAGTGTCCTCGTGAGAGTGCAAAGAGAATCGCTACTTCTTTTTCTACTGGCATTGGCACATACTGCGGTTGTTTCAAAACTTCCACCGCCCGGCGACCACGCTCGATAAGTGAGCGGGTTTTTTCATCCAGGTCCGATCCGAACTGGGCAAAGGCTTCCATTTCCCGGAACTGAGCGAGATCAAGACGGAGCGTCCCTGAGACTTGTTTCATGGCTTTGATTTGAGCTGCGGAACCGACACGGGAAACAGAAATACCGACGTTTAAGGCTGGACGGATCCCTTTGTAAAAGAGATCTGATTCAAGGTAAATCTGCCCGTCAGTGATCGAAATAACGTTGGTTGGAATATAGGCCGACACATCGCCTGCCTGAGTTTCAATAATCGGGAGTGAAGTCAGTGAACCACCACCGTTATCGGCATTCATCTTGGCACTGCGCTCGAGGAGACGTGAGTGCACATAGAATACATCTCCAGGATACGCTTCACGACCTGGTGGACGGCGGAGGATAAGCGAAATCTGGCGATACGCCACCGCGTGTTTAGAGAGATCATCATAGATCACGAGTACATCTTTGCCCTGGTCCATGAAGTATTCACCCATAGCGGTGGCAGCATACGGCGCAATATAGGAAAGTGCTGCTGCTTCAGATACACCCGCGACCACGATTGTGGTGTAATCCATAGCTCCCGCTTTTTCGAGTTCTGCCTTGATCCGAGCGACTTTGGATTCTTTCTGACCAATCGCCACATAGATACAGAGGACATCCTGGCCCTTTTGGTTAATGATAGTGTCAATCGCAACCGCGGTCTTTCCTGTCTGGCGGTCACCAATGATGAGTTCGCGTTGCCCACGCCCGACTGGGATGAGAGCATCGATGGCTTTGATACCAGTTTGGAGCGGTTGATTGACGGACTGACGAGTAATCACTCCGGGAGCAATTTTTTCTACTGGATAAAATTTTTCAGATTTGATCTCACCCTTACCGTCGATGGCTTTTCCGAGAGCATTCACGACGCGGCCTATCACCCCTTCACCGACTGGGACCGAAAGAATCCGGCCCGTCGCTTTGACTTTGACTCCCTCCTTAATATCTCCCATCTCACCCATAATCATCACGCCCACTTCGCTTTCCTCAAGGTTGAGAGCAACACCGAGGGTTCCATTTTCAAATTCCACCATTTCCGAAGCCATAACCTCGGAAAGTCCCGCTACACGAGCAACACCATCCCCTGCTTCAAGAACGGTCCCAATAGCCTCGCGTTCCACCGCATGGTGAAACTGAGATAGTTCTTTTTTCAGTTCTTCAATAAGAGGATTGCTCATAATAGCTATTTCGAAAATGATTTACGTAACTCTGTGAGGGCCCGATGAAGCGAAAAATCGTAGCGAGTGTTTTTAGTCTCAAGTTTTACTCCTCCAAGAAGCTTTGGCTCATCCTGAAAAGTCAGTCTTGTTTTCTTCTCTCCTTTTCCAAAGAGCTCCGCTGCCTTGGTTTCTACGGCTTTTTTGGCTTCTGAAGAAAGAGTGTGGGCCGTGGTCACCTCTATAGTGACAAGATTGGCTTGATCTTCTGCGTAGACTTCCAGGGCCCGGACGATTTTACCAGAACGCTTAGCGAGACGTTTCCGTCTCAGAAAATTCTTCATGGCTACTGCCAACTGAACAGTCGTAAATTCCTTCTCTTCCGAAAGTTCGTGAATCGCCCGAACGAGTTGTGCTTCAGCAATCCGCATACAGTATCTATTGAAGAGACTTTTTGATAAGTTCTGCATCGAGAGAGGTGTCCACTTTTTCACCCACTACTCGCTTGGTAGCCAGTATCACCACTTCCGCGAGCTCTTCCTTAGCCTCACGGAGAAGCTTGGCTTGCTTTTCAGCCAGATGGGTATCAGCCTCAGCGATCATCCGGTCAATCTTTTCTTTAGTATCGTCAAGCATAAGAGCATCGCGCTTTTTGGCATTACCCTCAGCTTCTACCAAGATACTCCGCGCCTCTTCGCGTGCTGCCGAGAGAATTTTCTTCTCCTCTTCAATCACCCCTTGGAGTTTCGTTTGAGAAGCTTCAGCGTCTTTCAGTCCCTGCTCAATTTTCTGCGTACGAGTTTCCAAGGCCTTCAAAATTGGCTTATACGCATAACGTTTCAAAACCCAGAGGAGAATAAGAAAATTGACTGCCTGCGCAATGAGGAGTTTCCAATCAATTCCAAGTTTGGCTAATACTTCCATTTCTTTTTCTTACTACTAAACAAAAATCGGCAAAAGAAAAAGTTTAGCCGAAAAGAATCATGAGAGCGACAACGAGGGCATAAATAGCCACAGCTTCCGTCACGGCGATTGCAAGAATCATCGTGGTTTGCACTTTGCCCTGCGCTTCAGGGTTACGTCCGATTGCTTCGAGCGCCTTCGAGGCGAGAATACCGAGACCAATACCAGGCCCAATGGCACCGAGACCCATGGCGAGTGCCGCACCAAGCATTTTTGCTGCTTCGAGTTCCATACTCTTCTTTATGAGTTACAAAAATTAATTTACCTAGTTTACCCTGTTTTCCCCTTTCTGTCCAACTCGAAAAATACTAATGCTCAGGTTCGAGCGTGGCCATTTTGAGGAAAACAAGAGTAAGCATTGCGAACACCACTGCCTGAATAAATCCTACGAAGATTTCGAGGAAAAGAAACGGGAGTGGCAAAACATAAGGGACCAGATGAAGCATCACGGTCAGGAGTACTTCCCCTGCAAAGACATTCCCGAACAAACGGAACGTAAAGGAAATAGTTTTGCCAATTTCAGAGACGAGTTCAAGAATCCCTACCGCTGTGCCAATCCCGTAGGGCTTATGGAAAGGGCTAATAAAAAATTTCTTTGCGTACTTGATCAGTCCCATCGCTGCAATCCCCGTAAATTGGATAGTCAAAACCGTAATCAAAGAGAGTGCCAGAGTGAAGTTGAGGTCAGCTGAGGTAGAGCGAAGAAAAGGGATAATGGTGTGATGCCCATTGTGTTCGCCATAAATTCCAATCGTCCCCAGTCCTGGCAAGAGTCCAGCCCAGTTAGAGAAGAGCACAAAGAGGAAGATCGTCGCAATGAGAGGAAAAAACTGAAGGGCTTGTTTGCGGTCCTGTGTAACTGACTGGACCAGATCAAGGAGTGACTCCAGAGCCACTTCAAATACATTCTGAACGCCTCGAGGAACTTCTCGCCAATTCTTGACAACCGAACGTGAAAGCCACATGAGCCCACCCGAAACCATGGCCCCGATAAGAAAAGCATTGGTCACGGGAAAATGGCCAATGTGGAAGAGTTCTTCAGCAGCAATCGATATTTCCATATAAACAAAAAAGGCGCTTTTAAGCGCCTCTAGTGTAACAGTCAAAGCTACGAAGGTCAAACCCTTAAATTTTCACCTTAAGATCAGGAAGTGGCTTCTCTTTCTCTCCGTCTTCATTTTCTCGGGCTGGTTCCGGGGCTCGTTTCACCTGCAAATAATCTGGCAATTTCCCCTTCATTTCCTTACGAGGATGAACAATGCCATGTAAGCTATGTTCTAATGTTTCATCCGCCATCATTCTCTGCACTTCTCCATCAAAGCGTCGTGGAGGAGTGATCGTGTTTCTTGGAGCTTCAAATAATCCTGGTGCCATATGCATTAAGAGTTCAGTTTCATTTCACCCATTTCTTTTTCCAAGGCTCGCTGCTCTCGTTCAAATTGCTCCAAGACTTTTTCCTGAGCAGCTCTTATTTTTGCATCTGTTTGCCGAGCAATCTGCTCTTGGAGATTGATAATGTCCACCTGCCCACTGACATGATCCCGTTTTAGGGTAGCTAACCTTTCTGACTTTGCTTTTTCTGCCTTTACCCGCTCTTCATCCACTCCCTTGATAGTTTTTTCCTGGAGGGTTGCACTCACTTCTTTATTCATTCGAAAATCATCCAAGCTACCACCGGTTCTCAATCGAGCCTGATTAATCCGCTCCTGTTCATCTTGGGATGTTTCAAAGGAAAGTTCTGGCTTACTCAGTGCTTTCAGATTATCTTTCAAATGATCTCCGTTTGCTAAACCCTTAACAGATAAACCATCAATATACTCCAGCTCTGCTGCTTTTTCCTTGGCAGCTCGAGCTACTTCTCCCATTTCTAGTTCCATTGATTTCATACGGATTGAATAACAAATTTAGTTATTTTTAGTATATCACTTCTTGTATACCTCAAATTTAAAGTATTTTATTCGTCTTCATATTGATCTTCTCCCCCGGTAGCCCTACCAAGCAACACATCTCGACTCATAATACACCCTGAAAGGCGCTCTCGTTTTTTGGCAAGCAAAGCTCCTTTAGCTTTTTCGGGAGTATACCCATCTGCATCTGGACGAGCATGCGGATCACCACTTATATCTTTTTCAAGCTCTCTAATTTCTTCCTGAAGTTTTTTTAGTCTCCTTATCGAGTTCATCAATAGTCATCCAACCAGGAGCCTTTTCCTCTTCTGGCTCGGATGATGGTGACATCATGGGTGGTTGTTCAGTCATAGGTTTATATTCTAAAAACTTCCTTAAAATTTCTTTCTACAGCTTGTTCTACTTCAGCGACACTCGTCCCTTGGAGTTCTGCAATTTTTACGACAACTTCACTCACGTAAGCTGGTTCATTGCGTTCCCCGCGTTTGGATTGAGGGGTGAGAAATGGACAATCAGTTTCAGTAAAAATCCGATTTAGTGGAATAAGTCTCACTGTTTCCGTAAGGTCATCTTTCGTCCCTGCTACTCCTTTCTTTATAGGATAGGTAATATTTCCGGTAAACGAGAAATAAACATTCTGGAGAGTCAAGAATTTCTGAGTCACTTCGGTATCTCCCATATAACAATGAAGAATTATCGAAACATTCTGGGCGTACTCCGAGAGAATAGTCAAAAGGTCTTCATAAACGGTACTGTCCCCCGCTTCTCCACGACAATGCACAATGAGAGGTAAATTACATTCCTTGGCAAGTTTAATTTGTGCCAAAAATCCAGTCTTTTGCCATGCTTTTTGTGCTGGAGTAATAGGCTTTTCTGGATCATGGCTAAAATATTCGAGGCCACACTCCCCGATCGCAAGTACCTTCTCCTGCTTCGCTAAAGTTCTCAAAGCTTCAATAGAAGCATCAAGAGTTTTTATTAATACCTCCGATGCAAACTCTTGCGGGTGAATTCCTACGCTTGCATACAGCCCCTCATATTTTTCTGTCAGTGCCAGTGCCTGTCGACTTTCATCCACAGTACAGCCAATGACAAGCATTTCCTTTATCCCTGCCTTTCGGGCGCGTTCTATTACCGCCTCCCGATCCGCATCATACGTGTGCCAGTAGAGATGAGTATGGATATCGTGCATACTTGCCATTTAGTCTAAGGAATGTTAGGTTGGCCTCATCTTTAGCAGGAGATCAATGTGAAAAATCGTACCTTTGGAAGAATCGTGACTGTCCTCTTTATCGTGGCAGCCGCAGTCATAGTTGTTCTGTTGGGAAAGGGAGCCACTTACGTGCACGGATGAATCTTTTCCCTCTCATGACGGCCGGAACCTCGGCCGTCTTTTCTTTTACTTAATCCGTTGAAACAATGGCTCAACTTTGCCTGTTTTCAAAGCTACTGCAATCTTGTCTGAAGTTCCTGGAAGGAAAGGCTTGAGTAAAGTCGCAATCACTGACACTTGATCGGTCAGGTTCTCCATTACTTCTTTAAACTTTGTCTCATCAGTTTTCGCCAATTCCCACGGTTTATTTTCATCTACATACTTGTTAGCCTCGCGGATCTTGGCCCAGATATACTCGAGTCCATCAGCAATTCGGTATTCACTCAGAAAATTTTCAAGGACTTTCAAATCTCCAGAGGCATTCGTCTCTCCCTTTTCGAGTTTTTCCGAAAGTTTCAAGACGCGTGACACAAGATTTCCCAAACCATTAGCGAGATCGGCATTGTACTTCTCGGTCATTTTGTCCCATGACAAATCTCCGTCTTTTGAGTACGGCAAGGCTGTAAGTAAGAGATAGCGCGTGCCATCGATACCAAATTTCTCAACCAGTTCGCTCGGATAAATCACATTTCCCAGTGACTTCGACATTTTCTGACCGTTAATGGTCAGATATTCATGGGCATAAATCGTGGTTGGTAATGGAAGGTTTGCAGAAAGCAACATCGCTGGCCAGTAAATAGCGTGGAAGCGGAGGATCCCCTTCCCAATCACATGTACACGCTGCCCTTGGTTCGCCCAAAACCTCTGATAGAGCTCACCATCAGTGGCATAATCCAGAGCGGTAATATAGTTCGACAAAGCATCCACCCATACATACATGATCTGGGTTTCGTCTCCTGGCACGGGTACACCCCAATTTCTGGCTCGCTCTACTGAGCGTGAGATAGAGAAATCTTCGAGTCCCATTTTGATAAACGACACCACTTCATTTTTCCGATAGTCAGGATAAACTTTGAGCGTATCATTCTCAATGAGTTTCAAAAGTTTTTCTTGATAATTCGAAAGCTTGAAAAACCAGTTTTCTTCCTCTACTACCTCCGGCTCTTTCTGATGATCAGGACACTTCCCATCTACTAGATCTTTCTCGAGTTTGAATTCTTCACAGCCGACACAGTAAAGGCCTTTATACGCTTTTTTGTAGAGATCTTCTGCTTTGAAGGCCACCCACATTTTTTTGGCCCCTTCGAAGTGACGTGTTTCCGTCGTACGAATAAATTGATCAAAAGAGAGATTAAGTGACTGAGCTAAAGCCTTAAAGGCCTCCGCATTTTCTGCAACAAATTCCTCTGTCGGTCGTCCAGCTTTTTCAGCAGCCTGCACGTTTTTCAAACTATTCTCATCCGAACCAGTCAAAAAATAGGTCTCATCACCCGAAAGACGATAGTAGCGGGCCACCACATCCGTGAGTACCTTTTCAACCGCATGCCCCACATGCGGAGCCGCGTTCACATAATCGATGGCAGTTGTAATAAAAAATGGTTTTTTCATATTGAAAACTTTTTTGAGTACGAAGCTATTTCTTCATGGAGCGATGGTACTGATGCGAGACTGGAAAATTCTTTTGGATCAACCCAACGATACTCACTGTGCTCATCCGAAAGAGTCACCTCTCCTCTAACCATATCAGTAAGAAAGGTAATGCCAACTTTGAATTCCCCCGTATCCTTGCGAAAAGCAAACACATTGAACGGTTCTTTCACGGTAACCGTTAGTCCTGTCTCTTCAAGTATCTCACGAACAAGAGCTCGCTGCGGTGCTTCTTCATGATCAATACCGCCACCAGGTGTTTCCCATACTCCAGGTTTGTGATCATCCCGGTCACTACGCTTGAGTACCAGGATTTTTCCCTCAGAACTTCGAATGATGCCTTTTACCGCAAGATAAAACTGCATAACGTTTTTTGGCTTGTATAAGCCGACTTTAGCATCTTTTCCTGGCTCTGAAAATGAGTTGACTTACAGCTAATTTTGGTGTATAATGTCATGAACGGTAAGTTTCCGTTCTCGTACCCTCACAAGGAGCTCCCATGAGGAAAAATTTGTCTGTGTTCCAGGCTTACTGTCTCCTGTACTGGGGGATGTTCGAGAGCTGGATTACGAACAGCTCCGCCTGGAAGTTCTCCACTGCCGTCATTTGCAAACTGGAAAGGATTCTTTCTAGTCGGCCCTTCACGGTTCTGTTCTACAGTCTGACAACAGTCTTCGTTGTCCTCACGGTAGCACTGACCGGTATCATGTTCGACCAGGACATTTCTAACTGGTTTTGGCTACATGCCTTCTCTCAAGATTGGTACAAAGCCATCCAGGATTGGTACCAGAAGTAAACCAGAGCCCGCTGTCTCTCACGACAACGGGCTCAAAAACTTTTTATACTTCTCTCGACAAAACAGCTTTTTTACTGTACACTATTGCCACCAGCTTGATCATGAGCTGGGGAGTAGAGATAGATGGACCTTGATAGTTTGATGAAACGGGACCGAATGGAGACTTGGTTGCTAACCATCGCCGTCATTTCGGTTTTTGTCATCGGTGGCCTCAAACTTTAGCCACCTCTCGGACCTGGGAACGTCAATAGCGTGCCCGGGTCCTTCTCATTTTAATAAGCAATGATCACAAATTCACCCTTGGTTTTATGAGGATCGGATTGAAGATGGGCGATTACATCCGCTACACTCCCCCGAACCACTTCTTCAAACATTTTCGTCAGTTCACGACCCAAAATAATCTTTTTTTCTGAAGTAAGGGTTTGTAACAGTTCGAGATTTTTAATCACCCGGTGGGGTGATTCGTAGTACATCACGGGGATCTCACTCTCTGTCACGAAACGGAAAAAAGTTTCTCGGCCTTTTTTGTGCGGTGGAAAGCCTTTGAAGGCAAATTCACGCATATCGATTCCTGCGACCGAAACAAGTGTGGCAAGCGCTGATACTCCTGGGATTGGAACAATAGCAATATCTGACTCGAGCGCAAGCGACACTAACACATTCCCTGGATCAGAGAGGCCAGGTGTACCAGCGTCCGTTACCAAGGCCATTGACTCACCGTTTTGAAGTCGTTCAGTAATCAGAGTCAGTTTCCCCTTCTCTGTATGCTCGTGGCACGAGAGAGTGGGGGTAGTAATTTCGTAATGAGAGAGCAACTTCTTGGTCACCCGAGTATCTTCGGACAAGACTACATTGACACTCTTTAGGGTTTCCAGGGCACGCAAAGTGATATCACCGAGATTCCCAATGGGAGTCCCGACGAGGTAGAGCACACCAGCTTGTACGGCTTCTTTTTTCATAACGATTGACTTTAGCACAGCTCCATGATATTTCAAAGATAGCTCATCTTCAACCAGGAGCGTCAAATGGAACAGCAGCACACTTACCTTGATGAGGTCGCTCTCCATACTAGCCTACTGGGAGAGATTGATTCAGGAACTTTCTTCCTACCCATCCAACGGGGATTTACTCCTTATTGGCAACAACCGCCCAATCCGGTCATTTGTCGCAAGGTTGATGGGCCAGGATCAAGTGGTTACCGAGAAATAGATCTCACTGATCCCACCGACCTTGGCCCGATCTGCCACGGTCATCTAGAGGATCATGTAGTGGTACTTCCTGCTCACCGATCTCACTGATGACTACCTTCCCCCTCCGACCGTTTGGCACTTGCCCGACGGTCGATCTTTTTTAAGCTGGAAATTGCAACAATTTTTCCAATTTTTTCCCTCGGTATTTGGGACCGATCACTGCTAGGTTAAGCTTCTTATCAACAAAAATACTTTTGGCTACTCGCTGCACATCTTCTGCCGTTACCTTTTCAAGCCGCTCTACTTTTTCTTTCGGTAGTACGATCTCTCCTTTGCGCACTTCTTGCTCCATCAGGTATTCAATAACATCGTCTGATCCCTCAAGTCCCATCGCGAGGCCTCCCTTGATATATTCTTTGGCCTTCTTCAGCTCCTCAGGAGCAACTTTTTCACTGGCTAGTTTTTGATATTCTCGCAAGATAATACTAACTGTCTCTTCAAAGTTTTCATTGCCAGTATTGGCATGAGTCGCCAAATAGCCTGCATCCTGATAGAGAGACATGGACGTACTAATGTTATAGACCAAACCACGGCGTTCACGCACCTCAGTAAACAACCGACTCGACATCCCAGCACCCAAAATAACGGAGAGTACCGAGAGAGCGTAGCGATCTGGATGGTAGGCATCGAAAGCCCGAACTCCCAACATGACATGTGTCTGATCAGTTTTTTTCTCCTGCCAAAAAAATGCTGGCTTGGATTGTTTTTCCTGCACTTTCTTATAGCTAGGCTTTTTAGCAACGCGAATATGGGCAAAGTGTTTCTCAATTTCTTTCTTCACCGCCTTTGGATCAATCTTGCCTGCTACTCCCACCACCACATTTTCCGCAACATACCCTCGCGAGAGATACTTGATAAAGTCAGCTCGTTTAAATTTTTTGATATTTTCTTTGAAACCGATTGTATCCCATCCAAGCGGCTGATCACCGTAGAGATGTTCCTCAAACACATTCCCGATATTACGCATCGGTGAGTCCTGGTACATGTTCATTTCCTGGATGATCGTCCCCTTTTCTCGGTCAATCTCCTCCTGCTCAAGCTTGGCATTCATGAAAATATCCGACACGACATCAAGTGCTGTCTCCCAATGATGTTTCTCTACCTTAGCGTAGTAGCCGGTATATTCTTTGCCCGTGAACGCATTGTACTCAGCACCCATGCCATCAAGTTCTTTTGCAATATCCATCGCCGTTGGACGCTTCTTTGTCCCCTTGAACATCATATGTTCGAGAAAGTGTGCCAAACCGTTTTCCTGTTTGGTCTCATAGCGACTCCCCACTCCAGTCATCACAAGCACCGTGACTGTTTCGGTATCCTGCATCGGTGCCAGAATAATTCGAAGCCCATTTTTCAGGGTATGTTTTTTGTAATTCATATCCAAAGGAAATTAACCAAGCTTCACTACCACCTCATCTAAAATAGTCTTCCGGTCTTCTGGAGAAAGATCTTCTATACTCGGAGCTCTCTCTTCTACCTTACTCCAAGCCATAGCTATCTTTTCAACGTCACCAGGAGTAAACCTACTCAACTCATTGATAAACACATCAAAAGTTTGAGCATTGGTAGCTCCAAGCAGCTGGCCAAGTTCCAAAAGAAATCGGCCTTGCTTCGGAGTTAATTTTTGTAACCTTTTGAGATTAGCATCTTTCTGCCGCCGCTCCTCAGCTGCAGTTTTCGCGGGTCCTTCTGATCCAACGAACTGTTGTTCCATGCTCATATAATTCAATTTATTGATTCAAGAAAGTTTTTAGGTCTTCAATTTTTACCCGTTTCTGTTCCATCGTGTCACGATCACGCACCGTTACCGTCCCCTCGAGTGACTTATCCTCACCCTGACCGATAGTATCAAAGTCTACCGTCACACAGTATGGCGTTCCGATCTCATCCTGGCGGCGGTAGCGCTTGCCGACATTGCCATTATCATCGAACTCTGAGCGGAAATCCTTTTTTAGGGCCGAGTAAACTTCCCGGGCTTTCTCCACAAGCTCTGGCTTATTTTTCATAAGTGGGAAGACTGCCACCTCTACGGGAGCGAGCTGCTTCGGGAACTTGAGCACAATACGTGTATCACCTTCACCAACTTCTTCTTCAGTATAAGCATCAGTCAGTACTGCCAGAAAAGTTCGATCGAGCCCCACTGAGGTCTCTACGATCCAGGGAATATATTTCTCACTCGTCTGAGGATCACGGTAGGAAAGATCTTCTCCTGAAAATTTGGAATGTTGGGTCAAATCGTAGTCGCTCCGGTTATGCACACCCTCAAGTTCTTTGAAACCAAATGGGAAATTGTATTCAATATCCCAAGCAGCCTTGGCATAGAACACTAGATTTTCATGCTGATGCCAGCGCAAGTTTTCTTTTCTAATACCTAGATCAAGATAGTACTGAAAGCGTTTCTTCCGCCATTCTTCATATGTGGCCTCTGCCTCTTCAGGACGCACAAAATACTGCATTTCCATCTGTTCGAATTCGCGTTTGCGGAAGATAAATTGTCGGGCCGTGATTTCATTCCTGAAGGCCTTACCAATTTGAGCGATACCAAACGGCACCTTTACCCGCGAAGAATCAAGGACATTTTTGAAGTTCACATAGATCCCCTGACACGTTTCACCACGAAGATAGGTCGGTTCTTTAGTCCAGTCACCGGTAAAATTTCCCAGATTGGATTGCACCAACAGATTAAAGCTCTTGGCTTCTGTAAAATCTTTTTTGCCACATTTAGGACAGACAATTTTTTCTCTGTTTTCTGAAAAGAGCCTATTAATTTCGATTTCGCTCATCTTTTCATCTGCAAAAATCCCTGCCTCTTCTAGAAGATGATCCACTCGGACTCGAGCATGACAATTACGACATTCAGCCAAAGGATCAGAAAATCCGCCCACATGTCCTGAAGCCTCCCAAACTTTCGGGTGCATAAAGATAGCACTATCGAGACCGACGATATTATCGTGATCATAAACCATCGCCTTCCACCAGGCTTCACGAATATTTTTGGCAAGCTCTACTCCGTAAGGACCGAAATCATAGACCGCAGCAAACCCACCGTAGATTTCCGAAGAAGGAAACACGAACCCGCGGCGCTTGGCGAGCGAGGTAATTTTCTCCATTAAATCGTTTTTTATTTCGGCCATAGGGATAGTTGACAAAATGTCTTATTTCACGTATACTAGTATAGTCATTTTACAAGTCAATCGTACAGGCAAACCGAGCATTGCTCAAGCCTAAAGCGAGCTTTCTGAAGAGTTTTTTCACCCGATCCCTATGGGATCAAAGTTCCCCCCAACGTCAACGGAGGCTATCTTGCAAGAATTCTCTTGGAATACTGTTGCGGCCGCCATCTTGATCAGCGTCGTCTTGCTCTGTTTGTGGGGCTGGCACTGGTACCGCAAGCGCCATCCGATCTGTACCTGCGGGAAAACCGCTCGTTTCATGGGGTACCGGGATCAAGGTCAATGCACCACCTGGCACTATCACTGTCCCACCTGCACCAAGGTCTGGGGCGTCAAAGAGCCTGGATGGGAAGACCGGGTCACCATGAACTAAAGCCTGTTGAAACCACTCCCCTTTGCGTAGCGTTCTCACGTTACGCTTTTTCTTTTTCTTAAATTACACCGACTTACGAAGCGCCTGCATGAGCCGCATGTAGAACCGCAGATTATGTTCAGAGGCAAGCCGAAGAGCGAGCAGCTCGCCTACTTTGAAGAGATGACGTAAATAACTGCGCGAGTATTTCGTACACAGCGTGCAGTCACAGCTCGGATCGACTGGTGAAAAATCCTCTGTGAACTGCTCATTAGAAATATTGATGGCTGTATAAAAGTCAGCGTTTTCTAAAACGCTATCCTTTTTCCAGATAAATAAGCGCCCATGCCGGCCTTCACGGGTTGGGATGACGCAGTCAAACATATCCCAACCAGCCTGGTAGAGTGCGACAATATCACTTGGCGTCCCAACTCCCAGCGCAAAGCGTGGTCGGTCATCTGGAAGAAACGAAGCTGTTGCTCGCATCAGTTCAAGGAGAAGCTTCCCTTCCATATCGACATGGCGTCCACCGAGACCATATCCATCAAATCCAATCTCAACGAGACCCTTAGCGCAGCGTTTGCGTTCAGTAACAAGCATTCCACCCTGGACCACACCAAAGATAAGAGGTCGTGTACTCTCCGTCAGTCCTCTGGCTTGTACTTGCTGATCATATTCCTCACGGCACCGTTTGGCCCAGCGGAGCGTCCGATCTACTGCAGCGACGATTTCTGGTTCACTCGCATCATTGGGTCGTGGATCATCGAGGCACACCAACATATCGACTCCCAGATCAAATTGGACTTGGATGGAGCACTCTGGCGTCAACACATGCTTGGATCCATCGAGAACCGAACGAAATTCTGCCCCTGCTTCGGTAATTTTCCCTAAGGCAGCATTTTTGTGAATCAGTGAATAAACCTGATAACCACCTGAGTCAGAAAGAACTGGATACGGCCAATCCATAAATTGATGTACTCCCCCACTCTTCTGTATCAATGTTTCACCCGGTTCCAAAAAAAGATGATAGGTATTCACAACAAGTGCGTTCACTCCTACTTGTTCCAGATCCGTACGTGTCAAACCCCGCACCGAAGCACGGGTGGCGTCGGGCATGAAGAAGGGCGTCTCGAGTACTCCATGAGGAGTCGTGACTCTACCTTGGCGAGTTGGAAGAGAAGTAGTGAGGGTAAACATAACAAAGAGAGCCTAGCGCACAATTTGATCACTGTCACCCCTCTTTATTATTGAGCAGCCGTAACTCGTCTTGCATCAAGAGGAAGTTGCGAGTCCTCAGCCAAATTCATGTTTTTTCCTAATACCGGAATTTTCACTTCCGTATTGGTAAAACTATCCCGAGCGGTAAACTCTCCTTTATTCAAAAGGTCAAGGGTTTGACCCACACTATTGGGTGGCGGAGTTATTCCCGCTCGAACGATAAGGGTTTTTTTGCTATTTGGCCCGGCTGGTACCGACCCTACTTTCCAAACCAATTCGCCAGTTCGATTATTGAAAGACACAGCATTTTGATCACCTGATACTACCCCCAAGAAACGCACGGTACTGGGAAAACTCAGAACCAATCGTCCATCAGTCAAGGTATTGAGACTGCTTTCTGCTCCAATATGAAACGTATACGTAGTTTCTTCTCCTACGCGCGGTGGGAGAGGCCCACTGTTGGGATAGGCTGCATCATAAAAATAACCTTTGATAGCGAGAGTAGTAGCGGTGCGTACTTTGAAACGTACTTCACCTCTCGCTACGAGCGCCTCTGAATTGGTAGAGCGAGGCATATCAGGGCTATCTATACCAGCTACTACCACAATTTCAACATCCTGTGCTCCTTGTGTAGCAAGATCACTCCGTACTGGCACCGAAAAAGTAATCTCGCCTCTCTGACCAGGTTCCAGGCTACGGAGACTCGGGACATCGGCTGCTTTAAATGTGGCTTGATTCGTCGTTCTAGAATAGGTTACTCCATTAGGGACCCGCAGATCCTCTATATTGAGTTTGTTGGGATCAAGAGTGACTGTCGCTACCAGATCACGGAGACCAAAACTGCCTTCATTACGGAAATTGAGCCGGAAATTGAGTGGCTTTCCCGCCTCGACTATCCCCTCCGTTTCGTCGGCGGTGAGAGATAGAGAAAGGGGTGGGGCCAGAACCTGAGTTACCTTATCTTCTTCAGCCAGAGTCAAAAATTTTCCATCCCCACTCGATTTGCCAATGCGAGCGGTTATTCTCTTGGAATCCCCGGTTCTCCCTACGACTACTCCCTTCACATGGATAGCCCCCTGCATACCACCTTTGAGTGTAGTGACTCCCCAAACTTTATCATCGCGCTTGGGCTGCGGGTCAAAAGCAGTGGGAGTAAAACCTTCCGGATACTCGAGGACTACTTCAGCAGTCTCAAGCGTTTCACTGCCATCATTGCGATATTCAACGACATACTCCACATTCTGGCCACTCATAACTGTCGGAGGACCATTTACTTCAATGCCAATAAGAGAACGCTCGAGCTCCACTCCCCACTGACTTCTTTTTTCAGCTTGGCTAGCAATTCCTTTGGGACCAAAGCGAAGCGAAGCTGTAAGGAGAGCTGTCGTCTGATCAAAGGATTGGAAATTTCCAGTAAAAGTAATCTCCCCTTTGGATCGGCCCTCGAGCGGAGGGAGCGTAGTGACTGCCTGTCGTCTGGCAACTTTCCATCCGTCGGTACTTAATACATGAAAGGTTTCCGGGTACATAAGCACGAGCTCAGAGGAAGACAGTCCTACCCAGTTCGGATTCTCATACTGCACAGTAAAGGCGACCGGCGTTCCCGTTTCTGTAACCTTGGGACCAGTAAGCATCACCGTAACAAGGTCGGGATTGAAGAGAAAAGTCCGGCGACCAACAAAGACTAGGAGGGTAATACCTATCAAAAGTCCCAATCCCAGTCCAATAATAAGTTTTCTGCGGGCCAAGAAATGTTCTTTAACTGAGCGCTTTTTGAAGATAGCCGCTGTAGGATGATCAGCCCAACGTTTGGGTGAAGGAGTCACTTCTGTATGCGTCACCGTGGGAGTTTCAGGAAAAGAAAAACGGGCTTCGGGTTTAACCTCACCCTCTCGCTTATATACTTGTTCATTCAGTTCTTCGAGTGACATAGTTTGTGTATTGATATTCTAACAGATTTCTCGAAAGTCCAAGATGCTTTAACGACGAATCCAGGCTAAGAAAATTTTTCGGAAACGCATAAGTTCACTTATGGTATTTGGTCCCACTACTACTCGAGTGAGCTGATCAAATGAAGCTTGGGTAAACAGCCGCAACAACTTTACCGCCTCTTCGGAAACTACCACCCCGTCTGTTACTCCCCGCCCATGTGCCACACTCACCACGCCCCCTTCACTTGGGCTAAGGAGATATCGTTCACCCGATCGCAATTTCTCCCCCGAAATAACACAGGCACTAAGTTGGAGAGTGTAGCCGAGATGAAAAAAGAGCTGAAAGAAAAAAGCCTCAGTAGTTAGGGTGAGTTTTTCTTCTCGATGCTCACGGACCAATCCATCTACAAACTTGAGATAGCTCTCGATAAAATCATACAACGCCTCATCTTTTTCCTCGGGCTCTACTAAGCGATCAAAGGTGGAAAGTGTTTCAACCATAAGGCGGAGGGCATCGAAATGCTGGCGAAGATACGGAAAAGATTCTTCTAACACTGCACCAGCGATTTTGCCCATCCCCCTTGTCCGCACGAGCATCACCTCTACC
Source organism: Geoglossum glabrum (assembly GCA_021527465.2). Lineage (NCBI taxonomy): Eukaryota > Fungi > Ascomycota > Geoglossomycetes > Geoglossales > Geoglossaceae > Geoglossum > Geoglossum glabrum. Next base: position 29,952 of record JAJDFE020000177.1, read on the forward strand.
TTAGAACCTGTCTCAAGGGCGCTCGCTAGTTTGGCTTCACTCTTCCTGACTCCTTTAGCTATGGAAGCAAGCTTGCCTGCTTCACGGGTAAAGAACGTATAAATCCGGTCCGTTTCCCCGACCTCATGTTTCTTCAAGACAATAGCGGTATAGCGGTATTCCACTTTACATATCCATTAAGAATGAAGAAACTGAACAATTTCACTTATCAAGACTTCGACTGACTTATCAGTCTCGAGAAATAATTTCTGGCCAGGCATAGTTGCATAGTCAAAATCACCCTTTATAAAGTGGCCCAGTGCTTTTCGTGTTTCATCGTGATGACTGTGATGTCGTGGCCGCTCTTGAATTCGTTTCTGCCTTACTACCTCATCAACCCTGCAGATAATTACTTTGAACTGAACTGTGTAATCATCTATCCATTTTTTGAAGCGTTCAACATTTTCAGGGTGATCAAACGGAGCCTCAAGTACAATGTCTACTCCATTTTTTATTGAGTCTTCCGCCAGATCAAGCATGAGAAAAATGGATTGCTTCCCTGTTTGATTGCTATCTTCCAACGTTTTTCCTTTCTCTAATTCATACAATCGTTCTTTAAGAGCATCTTTGTGAAGACAGAATATATTCAGTTGTTTCGAGACTGCCTGAGCTAGCAGAGTTTTCCCCGTCCCACTCTCTCCACAAAAAATAATGACTCGACTCATATTGTTTCTATCCTAAAACCTCATAGGTTAAGGCAACACGATCGGCAATAAACATATCCTCCTTTGGTAGTCCTTCCAATAAAAGATTAAGTGCCTCCCTGGTTTTCCGAAGCTTTGCCCCATCGACTATTTTCTGTTCGATTTGAACAATCTGCTGAGCCACTCTCCGTAACACTGAAACAAATTTCCTCTCTGGAGTAGTGGGCGGATTTTCCTCTTGGAGTTCTTCTGGAGCAAAGGTACCGAGAAACGGTTCGACATCAATGAAATAAAGCTTCGACTCTTCGGAGTCCGGTCTTTTCCCTTGCATACACTGAAGATAATGAAAGTCAAAGACGTATTGACCCTTCTTGTTATAAGCAGCCTCTAGATGAGAGACATATCCTGTGTAGAAAGTATCGAGTTCACTTCCGAGCTCTGGACTAAATACTTGCATCCGTTCAAGAGACTCTCCATTGAGGCGCTCACTAATGGCGTATACCACGAGACCTTCCTCATCTTTTTTCTTATCAAGTACATACTCAGTAGGAACAACCGCTACACCACGAGATTCAAGATCCTTAAATGCTACCTTTGCCTCAGTCAACCGCTGAGTTTCAGGACGTACACCCTCAGACGCTCGTACGATAAGATCGTTTCTCCCTTTCACCCCATAAAACTTTGAATTCAAGCCACGATCACCAAAATCTTCCAAGCGGCTTATAGAGAATGCTTCTACTAACCGGTTCTTAAGAGTCTCTTGAGGAGATGTAGACATCAAAGGAAATTGCTCCATACAACTCTATTTTATTCGCTTGAGAGTGAAGACAAACCCTTCGTTATCGAGTTTCGTGGTTTCAGTATATTCAGCATTAGGAAGTTCACCTTTTTTGACTTCCGTAGCCAATACTTCTTTGGCAATAAGATCCTGGAATCGTTCGAATACTTTTTCTTTGCCGGTGTACCCAAGTGCGATACGATCTTCGACATTAAAGCCGGCTTTCTTGCGACCTTCTTGGATCGCCCGAATCACTTCCCGAGCCTCCCCTTCGAGCTTGAGTTCAGGAGTAATATTCTTATCTATTTCAACCAATGAGTCCTTTTCATCATTAATTTTATACTCCTTAACATTCAACTCTTCTTTTACCATTTCTTGAAGTTCTTCATTCAAAGAAGGTCCACTGACATATTGTAATGGTTGCCGTACTTTAAACTTTGCATCAGCACGAAATTTAAGACCTAAGGTTACTACTAAACGCGCTTGGTTCATGTCTTCACTCAGTTTCTCATTAATGAGACTTTCATCCGCAACTGGATAATCAGCAAGATGTACGGATTTTTCATCAGTGAGGCCACGATAAATTTCCTCAGCGATAAATGGGGTAAACGGTGCCAAGAGCTTTGAGAGCGTGACGAGAACTTCATAGAGGGTCTGGTAGGCTTGTTCTTTGTCATTGTCATCCTCACTCTTCCAGAAACGCTTGCGACTCCGACGGATATACCAGTTGGAAAGGTTGTCGACAAATGGCGTGAATGACCGCATGGCTCGATTAAGTTCATAGTCCTCCATGGCATCATTCACTTCTTTGATGAGGAGTTCCATTTCGGAAAGAATCCAGCGATCAAGTAAATTTTCTGAACGCTTGGCATTCTCTTTGGGCTCCCAATTATCAATCACCGCATAGGTCATGAAGAACGAATATGAATTCCAGAGCATGCGGAAAACATTCCGCACAATATCGGAAAGGTCGCGCTCTGAGAAATTGAGATTCTCAGCCGCAACCACTGGCGAAGACAGGAGATAATAACGTAAAGCATCCGATCCATACTTATCGAGGATCATCATGGGATCCGGATAATTCTTGAGTTTCTTCGACATTTTCTTACCATCCTCCGCTAGGACAATCCCATTCACGACGACATTCTGGAAAGCGTTACTCTCCTTGATTCCTGTTCCAATCACATGCTGGTAATAGAACCAGGCACGAGTTTGATCTACTCCTTCGGCAATAAACTGGGCTGGGAAAGTTGATTCAAATTTTTCCTTGTTCTCAAACGGATAATGAACCTGAGCATAGGGCATCGAACCTGAATCAAACCAGGTATCGAGCACATCTGGGGTACGCTTCATCACTCCCCCACACTTTTCGCACCGTACCGTTACCTGATCAACCACATGCTTATGGAGATCCTCAACTTTTACCCCGCTCGCCGCTTCAAGTTCAGCCACCGATCCAAATACTTTCTGAGTACCACAGCTACAAAGCCACAGCGGCATGACCGAGGCCCAAAAACGCTGTCGGCTAATAGACCAGTCACGCGCACCCTCAAGCCACTTACCAAAGCGACCCTCTTTGATGTGTTTGGGTGACCAGTGGATATTCTCGGCAAGCTCCAGCATTTTTGGCTTAATATCGGTCACCCGAACAAACCAAGAACTGGTTGCGTAATTGAGGAGTGGCGTGTCACAGCGCCAGCAGTGCGGATAGCTGTGTTCGTATTTTTCTTTCGCAAAGAGTAGTCCCTTCCCGGCCAAGTACTTGATGATTTCCACGTCCATGGCACCCGGATCTTCTTTCGACTTCACTGATTTCCCAGTAAAGTCCGTCACTTCAGCTTTCATCGTGCCATCCATATTGACATGCTGTACCCAAGGCAAATTATTTACCTTCCCAAGTTGCATGTCGTCTTCACCAAAGGCTGGTGCTTCATGTGCAATCCCCGTCCCCATCTCCGTCGTCACAAAATCAGCATGGTAAATTTTCCAACCATTGGACCGATCTTTCAACTGTTCGTCTTGGGCATAATAATCAAACAGTGGCCTATAGGCTTTACCTAAGAGGTCTTTACCCTTCATAGTTTGAAGAACAGAATACTCTTTCCCAGCAAAGATTTTTTCTACCAACTCCCTGGCCACAACATATTGAGCTCCTTCAAATGAAACTTTGGCATATTCAATATCTTGATGGAGAGCTAAGGCGACATTCCCTGGTAAGGTCCACGGGGTCGTAGTCCAAGCCAAGACAAAAGTCCCCGGCTCATCTACAAGTTCAAATTTGGCAGTGACCGCAAGATCCTTCACATCTTTGTATCCTTCCGCCACTTCCGATTGTGAAAGTGTCGTCTCACAACGCGGACAAATGTGCATGGTCCGGTAACTCTCATAAATAAGGTTCTTATCCCAAAGTTCCTTGAACACCCACCAGACACTCTCCATGAAATCGCGGTCCATGGTGCGGTAAGCGTTATCCATATCGGCGAAGCGTCCAAAGCGTCGCATGACTTTCTTCCATTCTCCTACGTACTCCAAAACTTTCGAGCGGCAAATCTCATTGAATTTTTCGACACCAAGTTCAAGGATTTCTTTCTTGTGCGTAATCCCGAGTTCCTTCTCGGCAATATTTTCGATCGGGAGCCCATGACAGTCCCAACCCCATTTGCGCTCAACCTGATAGCCTCGCATGGTCCAATAGCGCGGCACTGTATCCTTGATCGCACTCGCCACGATGTGACCATAGTGAGGCGTGCCCGTCGCAAATGGTGGCCCATCATAAAAAGTATAGCGATCCTTTCCCTCACGTCCGGTCACAGATTGTTCAAATATTTTTTCCTTTTCCCAAAACTCAACGATCGATTCCTCGAGCTTCGGGAAGCTCACTTGTGACTCAACTTTTTTGAATGGCATAGGTTTAAAACAAAAAAATCCTTAACACTCGCGTGCCAAGGACGTCATCCGACGTGGTACCACCTTGCTTTTCTCCCCAAAGAGAGACTCATTACGGCTATTACGGGCTTACCCGATGGATTTTACTCTCAGCCTGCTGGCGGATTTCTTCCCATGACTCCGAGGTGATAGCCTCATCAACGTCTTTCAAAATTGTATGCCTACTCTACCATCAAAACTACTCTCCAACAAGTCTAGCACCCATCAGCCCGATGGGCTGAAATATTACGATGGATGATTTCGTCATTTCTGATCGAGACAAAGAGGTCATATTCACTCTGAGGATTCCGTCCATAAAAATCAAGGAAATCAATTAGCACATGACGATCCTTGAGGACTTCAGCATTGTGCTCCACAAACTTAGAGTACTGAGCGAAAGCATGATCTTCGAAGAGGTAGTTAAGCTGGAGCGCACTTTTCGGGCTAAAGAGATAGAGAATATAGGAAGCAGTGGCATAAAAGAACGAAAAGAGGAGCGGGACGAGTGTATGGCGGAGCCAACCATCCTCACCATATTTTTTGGCCAATTTGGAGAGCACCATGACATGCATCGTTTCATTGTCCTGTGACACTCGACTGAAGTTCGAAAGACGCGAAAGAGCAATAGCTTTTTCCTCATTCGAATAAAACATCGTCAAGAGTGTGTAGCTCGCCACTTCCCACGACTGGTATGGGATCCGGGCGATCACCTCGATTGCCTTAAATTTTCCATAGGAGGGTTCTCGCCCATAAATGAGATTCCCCGCTCCCACCAGAATAGATCCCAAGATTTTTGGAATCATCCCAACCGTATAATCATCATATGAGCGTTTGTATTCTTCGAGAATCTGCGGGTCTTGGAGAGTCTTAAGCAGGGCTTCGTGTTCGGCTTTTTCCATAACAAAAAGTAAGAAATATACAGGCCTATTGTACCATCGCCGGAAAGAAGAGGCTATTTACACTTCTGGAACAAAGAGCTCAGGCTCTTGTCCATACTTTATGACTATACAGGAGCCATTTTTGGGAGACCCACTCAATTGCTCAGCTCCCACTGGCTTTTCAAAGAACTCCGCAAAGAATTCTTGAATAGTGTCCATATGAGACACAATCACCACGTGTTTCCCTTGAAAGACTTCATTCAAGACATCAAGAAAAGAACGTACTCGTTCCCGAATATCCATATATCCCTCAACACCAAGCTCTGTGTCACCTATTGTTCGGCCGCCATGCGTTTTCATGAAATCGAGAAAAGTTGTAATATTCTTTCCTTCAAAGGTTCCGAACTGAGGTTCGCACAAACGTATATCAACCGAAAGAGGAACCTGTAACTTCGCTTGCAAAATTTCAGCGGTTTCAAGGGCTCGCAGAAGAGGCGACGTAACAATAAAATCAATGGGTCGCTCTGAAAAGAATTGGGTTAATCTCTCTATTTGCTTTCGACCCTTCTCGGTAAGGGAATACTCCCCTCTTGGAGTAGCATTCAATATATGGAGAACATTGTTTTCTGCCTCACCATGTCGCACAAGATAATAAGTATTTCCTTTATAAATTGATTGCATAGAGACTTTCAATGAAAAGAGCGGCCCGAGCAAGATCCAATCCAAGAGCTACTGCAAAAACAGAGGAAACAAGAAAAGTGATCCCCGTGGCAATGTGAAAAACATAATTTTCAATCGTTTTTGGTTTTTGAGCCATACTCTGTATTGGTATCTCTTTTCCCTACAATTACATTTTTTCTGGAGCACTCACTCCGATGAGACGGAGTGTTTCTTCAAGCACGGATTTCGTGGCTTGGATAAGGGAAAGGCGGGCCCCTGAAAGGGCTCTATTCTCTATATCAACCACTTGGCAGTCGGCATAAAACGAATGAAGTCTATCAGCGAGACGAATGGCATATTGCGGCAAGGCATGAACAGTTTTTTCGCTCGCCATCCGCTCAATGAGTTCGGGGAAAGCCAAGAGCTCTCGCAGGAGAAGCTTTTCTTTGGGATGGACTAAAAGATGCAATGCTTCAGTACTTGGTTTCAAATTTGATTCAAAAGCTTTTCTCAAGATGCTCGAGAGTCGGGCATATGCATACTGTACGTAGAAAACCGGATTCTTCTCCGATCGTTCTTCAGCGAGTCCCAAGTCAAAGTTCATGTGAGTATCGGGACTGTACATGACAAAGAAAAATCGCGCCACATCGTGCCCCACCGTTTCAATGAGTTCATCTATTCCTACGACATTCCCCGCCCGCTTGGACATCCGCACTTCCTCGCCATTCTTCATGAGACGTACCAACTGAACAATACTAAAGTGAATCTTTCCCTTAAACCCGAGGGCTTCGGCAGCAGCCTTGAAACGAGCGATATAGCCATGATGGTCTGCTCCCCATGTTTCGATAAGCATAGTGAAGCCTCGCTCCATTTTATTAAGGAGATACCCACAGTCTGAAGCGAAGTATGTTTTGGCACCATCTTTCTTTACCAATACTCGATCTTTGTCATCACCAAATTGGGTGGTCTTGAGCCAGAGCGCCCCTTCTTCTTCAAACGTCAGATGTTTTTCTTTAAAAACATCTATGGCCTTATCGACATAGCCATCCTCAACAATCTGTTTCTCTCTCGTCCACTGGTCAAATCGAACCCTCATTACATCCGTGGTGATGGGCTGAATCATTTCCTTAAGAACAATGTTGGCTGCTTTTTCCCCAGCCGTTCGCACCTCAGTTTCTCCTTTGAGTTTTGCCGCAAGCTCCTCAATATATTCCCCACCATAGACCGCCTCACTGTCCTTCAGAACGCTGTGGCCGAGTTTCATCACCTGCTCTCCGGCATCATTTACATAGTATTCATTGGTCACATCGTACCCAGCTTTCTCGAGGACCCGCGACAAAGTGTCAGCATAAAAGCCTCCCCGACCATTGCCGAGATGAAGGGGCCCAGTGGGATTGGCTGAAATAAATTCATTGTTCACGTTCTCACCATCACCCTGCATCGAGTTCCCATAGCGACCCTCTTCTTTCAGAACATGTTTAAGCGTCTCTGTATAAGCCGCATCACTCAGATAAAAATTGATATGCCCAGGACCAGCAATTTCTGTTTTGGCTATGAGTGACGAAGTAAAGTTAGTGATAATAAGCTCAGCCAAGTCTCGAGGCTTCATTCCGAGTTCTTTCGAAACCATGAGAGCAATATTGGTCGAATAGTCGCCAAACTGTTCATCCACTGGTCGAGTAAGGGCTACTTTTCCAAGATCAAAACGCCCAAGCTTCCCTTCTTCAAAAAGTTGGGTCAAAACTTCCTTCAAACTGAGTTCTATTTTTTCTTTCATCGTCCCAATCCTAGCGGAAAAAAGCCAAAAAGTGAAGGCTCAAGTTATAAAATGAAAACTGCCGGCACCCTCTTTGGGGCACTCGGCAGTCAGTACGATGAGGATCAGTAATCGATCCAGAATCCAACCCATTCGGAAGAGATCTTCTTGCCAGCGAGTGTCATTTCGCTTCGAACACTAACAAAGAAGGGCTGACCTTCGTTCCGGGGACCACCACGGATCACAACCTTGTCACCAGGAGTGAGGCCCTGCACAGCACATCCCCACAAGAGAGTTGTAGCAGTGATGTGGTACCCGAACTGCAGGGTTTGGAACGTGAGTGTTGCAGCCGAGAGCGGCTGTGGCACTGCACCCGGTGCGAACGGGTAGTCGACGGTAAAGATGTCATCGCCAGCCGGCCGTACCTGCGGCGAGGCCATACGGTCATCATCGTAGATGTCCACCGGCAAGCTGAGCGAACTCGCCGGCACCTGCTTCAACTCACAAACCCTGGCACCAGCTGGCACCGCATTGGAATCCTCGTCATCTCCTCCGCTACAAGCAGCCAGTGCGGCTGCAAGGGAGAGAGTAAGGAACCGGGCAAAAATCCTCTGAAACATGCTGTGTCCTTTCGAGACGAATGGGAAGAACGTGGTTGTGTCTCCCTTACAGGGAAACAAAACCCCATAAAGTGACTCTATGGTATACAGCGAAAGAGCCTCCTTGTAAAGAGTTAGACTTTCTGAGGCATCACAATTTGTTCGCAAGCCTTGCTACAGATACTTGGAAGTTTGGTATGACAATCCTGGCACTGGATAAAGAGACGATTACACTCCATGTTTTTGCAGTTGGTATAGTCATCACAAGCAGCGCCACAATTAAAACACTGGCCCAGGACATCATCCGTAATTCGCTCACTTAATCGATGATCAAAGACAAAATTTTTCCCACGGAATTTTGATTCAAGACCCTCACGTTCCAATTGGTGTTTGTAATCAATAATCCCACCATGCAGTTGAAACACGTTTTGGAAACCATAGTGCTTGAGGTAGGCGCTGGCTTTCTCACAGCGAATGCCGCCCGTACAGTAGAGCATCACTTTTTTGTTTTCTTTCCCTTTGAGTTCTTCTTTGACGAGTGGTAGTTCTTCTTTGAATGTTTGTGAAGGAGGACACACCGCCCCTTCGAAACGACCAATGGCTGACTCATAGCCGTTCCGCATATCGACAACAACTGCATTCGGATCACTCGAGAGCTCATTCCACTCGCTTGCAGTAAGATGTGTCCCGACATTGGTAACATCATATTCATTCGCTTTCAGTCCGTCAGCCACGATCTGCTTCCGTACCTTCACGGTCAATTTCCAAAAGGCATCGTCTTTTTGTTCTACTCCCACCTTAAATGGAACATCGCTGAACTGTGATCGAGCATACAGAAGCTGCTGAAATTTGGAAAAATGAGGCTCAGGGATACTGATTTGAGCATTGATCCCTTCAGTCGCGAGGTATACCCGCCCCAAGATCCCCAGTGTCTGCCACTCAGCATAGAGTTCATTCCTGAGCGCCAATGGGTCTTCGAGAATCACATAGCGGTAAAACGAAATCACCCGCCGAGAAAAGTTTTCCTTGGCAAGCTTTTTAAAAGCTTCTGCTTTCGAAATATGATTCCTGAGATGATGGGGAGTTTGATGCATATTCAACCACCATCCTATAGGAAAAAACTCGAAAAGTGAAGAGGGAGATTCTATAAAAAATTCACCGGACACTCACTTGGAGCATCCGGCATATTGGTAGTCGTTGCGATCAGATATCGAGTGAGACCGGAAATTGAACCCCGCCACCAGCGCTCCGTTCCATTCGTCCTTTGATCAGTTGATGGCGAATGTGCCGACCGTAGGGATGGTACTCCTTCACATAGGCGAGCCCAAAGAGACAAGCACTTATTAGTCTATCTTCACTCTGGCTGTTGCGTCGCTGGATGCGCACCGCTTCACGCCATGACTTTGGATAGACCATGATCGGATCATTCCCACCAAGGCGTAGGCGTCGCATATTGGCTTCAAGTCGCTCGGCCAACACCATCGCAAACTGCTTCCCCGAAGCATCTTGGATCTCAGTAAAGCCTTCTTTCCAGAGAGTCATGGGAACGCTCCTACATAGTAGAGTCCATTGGACCGATTGAGGTACGAGAGTCGACAAAGCATCGACTGGACAAAGTATCATTTTTAGTGTATTCTGTCAACTACTCTTGGTGGCTTTTTTAGGCCATTATAGAGTCACATCGTATGAGTAAAACTATTGCTCACAACCGAAGAGCCGGGTTTGATTACAGTCTCCAGGATCACTATGAGGCCGGCTTAGTCTTGACCGGCCCCGAGGTAAAGAGTGTCAAAACTGGCCACGCGAGCCTGAAAGGTGCCTTTGTCACCGTCCATGGCGGTGAACTCTACCTCACCAATGCCCTCATCCCCCGCTATCGTCACGCTGGAGAAAAAGTTCCCCATGAAGATACCCGCTCCCGCAAGCTCCTCTTGAAAAGGCGCGATATCGCCAGTCTCATCGGAAAAGCGAGAACCGAAGGGTTGACTTTAGTGCCAATTCGCCTGTATAGTAAGAGGCGACTCGTGAAGCTTGAATTCGCTGTAGGCAAGGGGAAAAAGGAATACGATCGCCGCGCCGATATTGGCAAACGCGATGCCAGACGCCGGATCGAACGAGCCATGAAACACTACTAAACCGTCCCTGTCTCTGGTATTCTCACAATACCGTAGACAGGGGTTGTTTATAGACTCGACAGGCTGTACTTTCAAAATATGCAAGCCGACCTTGAGCGTATGGTCGTAAATATCGCGTTCACGATGATAAACGCAAACTTCATCACCAAAGCCAAGAACGCATTTGCTTCGGCATTTGCTCCTTCTTTTGCTTTTGCTCGCGCTTAATCGCGCGGTGCCATCGGACTCCTGATTCTCAATACGGAATCTCCGGTGCCATAAACATTGAGACGCTAAGAGGTATTTTCTTTTCTTTGAACCTCGGACGTGTATTGCCAAAGGAAACTCTCTTTGAGGCTTTGCTCGCTTCTTACTCACTGAGAGAACCAAAAAGCGAGCTACGCTTGTAGACTATTTTGGAAAAACTTCTCTGGACATGGGTGCAATTCCCATCAACTCCACCATTTTTTAACCTTATTCCACGCACGTGAGACGAAGACGCCACAATCGACCGAAACCGAAGGTTGTCGTAAAGCAACGCTACCGTATCAACGAGCAGATTCTTGCTCCCATGGTAGTGGTGATTAGTGAAACCGGCGAAGCACTCGGCACTATGACTCCAGCTGAGGGAATTGCTATTGCCAAAGAACGTGAACTTGATCTCGTCGAAGTCTCCCCACAAGCAGTACCACCCGTGTGTCGACTCAGTGACTACGGCAAACTCCAGTACCACCATGCCAAGCAAGCTCAAGCCGCCAAGGCCAAGCAGAAGAAAGTAGAAACCAAAGGTGTCCGACTCGGCTATCGTACTGAAAAGCACGACCTCTTCTTCAAAAAGACTCAGGCAGAGAAATTCATGATGAAGGGCCACAAGGTGAAGATTGATATGATGCTGCGTGGTCGGGAAAAGGCCATGGGTGACAAGGCCAAAGAAATTTTACTCGCCTTTGCTGAGTCCATCACCGTTCCTCACAAAATCGAAGAAAATGTGACCCGCGGACCTCGAGGTTTCTCGATGATTATTGCCCCCGAATAATCCTCCCTCCCTTCCTCTTGCCAGAAGCACGAGAATACGCTAGAGTGATGTATCTCCATTTTTGTAATGTTATGCCCAAGCAGAAGACCAACAAGGCAGTCGCCAAAAAATTTAAAGTAACCGGCAGTGGCAAACTCCAGCGTCGAGCCACCGGCCAGAACCACTATAACTCGCGGGACACCGGGACCTCTACCCGAGCCAAGCGTCTCGACAGCGGTATCGCCGTCAATGCGGACGAGATGAACCTCAAACGAGCTCTCCCCTACGCCTAAGGTAAGTTAAGCAGCACAATACACGTCTATGACTCGAGTCAAGCGTGGCGTCATGACCAAAAAGCGCCACAAAAACATTTTAAAGAAAGCCAAAGGTTTTCGTTGGGGCCGCAAGAAGCTTTTCACCAAGGCCAAGGAAGCCGTCATCAAGGCTGGGAAGTACGCCCGCCGCGACCGCCGCGCCAAGAAGCGCACCTTCCGTGCGCTCTGGATCGTCCGATTGAATAACGCTCTCCGAGAAAACGGCATGACCTACGCCAAGTTCATCAACCTCGCCAAGACCAAGAACATCCCCCTCGATCGCAAAGTACTCTCGCAGATGGCTATGGAGCACCCAACCATCTTCGCTAAGTTCGTCGAAACCGTGAAGTAGATCTGATCCAAGTAAAGTAAAAACCACCCTCCTAGCTGGGTGGTTTTTTTGTTTATAAAAATTTGAGGCCGCTGGGTGATACCATACGGCTTCTTGAGTCATTCATTCACTGGAATGGCAACAGTCTAGCTGACCTAGTTGTTCGCGAGCTGCAAAGTCATGAGGACCAACCGATCAGGCCTCCTGACGTGCTTCACACAGATGAAGCCACGCGAAACATTCTCATGCTGGAACACCAGGAGCAGCTCGGAACCAATCTCGGTTTCATGGTCGATCAGATCAACGAGCGCCTTTCTGGCATCGCCGGTCATCCGGCCGAGTTCGAGATGAATCTCCTTCGAACCGGTCGAAATGCCGTAGAGAGTGTCGCCACTCAAGATTTCGGTTGTGTAGACCTTGACTGGTACTTCACGCGACTTCTCCATCGCCCTCAAGAGAGCGACTGCTCTCGGGGAACGATTGGCAGGCATAGTGGCAGCACCATCTCGGATTCGGGCAATGGTAAGGGTCTTCAAAAGGAACTCCTTGGGCTCGCAGACAACGTCGCCAATCTGCATGCCAAGTTGAATGGTTTTGCGACGTTGGATAAAAAAATAGCACATTTTAAAAAATATGTCAATAATATACCCTGCTTTTGAATAACAAAAAACAAGGCTCAAAAGAACCTTGTTTTTCGTCTTACTGAAAGAAAGTTACTGGGCGAGGTACTTCTCAACCACCACTTTGAACTGAGCGAGAGGCATGGCGCCGACGACGAGTTCGCCAGTCACATTACCTTTGGCATCAAGTTTTCCAATCACAAAGGATGGGGTACCAGAGACACCAGCCGCTGAACCATCAGAGAGGTCCTTGGCAATTTCATCCTTGAACTTTTCACTGGTAGCACATTGGTTTACTGCTGCAACATTTACACCGAGCGTACGAAGGATTTCGTCTTGTTTCCCTTCTGGGAGTCCTTTGGCATTGGACTGAGTCGCTCCGAAGTATGCGTCATTGAAGGCAAAGAAAGCAAGATTTCCCTTGGCTTCACGCACACACTGGGCGAGGTTAGCCGCTTTACTTGCCATTGGCTCATGGAAAGGCAGTGGGTAATCACGGAACGCATAGACCGCCTTACCCGTATCCACGAATTCCTTCACCAAGTCCTTATACGATTCCTTGTGGAATTTCTGACAAAATGGACATTCGTAGTCACTGAATTCGAGGATCGCTACTTTAGCTTTATTCTTGTCTCCCAGTACTGCGTCATCATCGAGGGAAACGGTCGCGGTCTTTGGACCAGTCGGCTCTCCCATTTCAGGAACGGCGGCATTGTTTGGTACGGTTGGCACAGCATTACTTCCCATCTTAGAGAATGAGGTCAAGAAACTAGCTGAAATAATGAGGCTTCCCAAGAGGATGGCTCCAGCGATGGTCCAGGCTCCACAATGGTTGCCACAGGTACCCCACTTACCAGTATTACACTTGCAGTTATTGTCACACTGACAGCCTTCTTTGGAGCAGGCATGTCCAACCGGAGTTACTGACTCAGCGGTTTTCATTTCTTCCATAACAAAATACTAAACGGTTTACTGAACTAGTATACCAGAGTCCATGAGGGATGGAAAAAGCCCTCATAAACACTAGAGAAGCTCTTTGAACAGAATAAGAATTAGGGTGAGAATAATCACCTGCACTACTCCCAAGAGAAGAATGGTTCTGGTGCGAATATCAGTCAATGCCATAGCGGCTTTATTATACCCTCTGTATGCTAAAATAAAGAATATACTTTTGATATTTTCTTTCATTCGGAAAAGAAAAAGCATGGAAAATACTTCGGTTCCGGTACGGACGAACATGGCTCCTTCGCCCTTAGCTACCGCATCACCCGCCAACCCCGCTCCCAATGTCGAACCACTGATCGTGATCGACAAATTACGCATTATCTACAATCAGGGGAAGTCCAATGAGATGCGAGCTCTCGAGGAAACCAATCTCACTATTTATCCGCATGAGTATGTGATTATTTTTGGTCCTTCGGGTTGTGGCAAATCGACCCTCCTCTATTCCATCTCCGGACTGCAGCGAGCTACCTATGGCGAAGTACGCATCAAAGGTAAGGCCATTTCCAAAATGACCGAGCAAGAGGAGCTTGAAATGCACCAAAAAGAAATGGGGATGATTTTTCAGGCTTTTTACCTTATCCCATCCCTTACGATTCTCGATAATGTTTGCCTCCCTCGAACATTTCAGGGTGAAACTCCGGCGATACGAAAAAGAGATGGCTTTGCTCTCCTCCGACGGTTTGGGATTGCAGAACAAGGTGACAAAATGCCCAATCAACTCTCGGGTGGTCAGAAACAGCGTGTCGCCATCGCCCGTTCTATCGTCAATACTCCTGACATTATTCTCGCTGACGAACCAGTGGGAAACCTCGACTCTGAATCAGCTCAAAACGTGCTCGATATTTTGAAGGAGCTCAATGATGTCGATAAAAAAACGATCATCATGGTGACTCACAACCCAGAGCACCTCGTCTATGCGGATCGCGTCATCTACATGAAGGATGGTCGTGTGATCAAGGAACAGGTCTTCAAAGAAAAGCGACCTATCAACAAGGAGAAATCCATGGAAGATGCGCTCAAGGAGCAAAAGGAAGAAGACGGTGAACTGAAGATTCTCATGGGTTCATTCAAAAATCTCTTGCCCCAGCAAATCGACATGCTCCTCATTCCCTTCAAAGCAAAGCAGCTCTTGGCTCATCTTCTCTCTGAACTTTCTGACGAACAGGTATCGATGGCTGAAGCCTTCCTGAAGGAGCTCCTGTTCAAAAACATTGATCCCACGACCTTTGAAGACCGTCTCGACCTTGAACTTGACCAGGGAGGAGCGGGTTGGAACCGTATGCGTGCTAAGAGTTTTAGCGTTCGCGTTCAGGAAGTACTCGAAGTGACCCAAAAACTCCACTTGAGTCCGAGTGAGGCTGTGCTCATTCTCTCCAATTACCTGGAGCGCTACTTTAATTTGAAATTCTCTCCTGAGCAGAAGCTCCGTTTCCAGGCAGCTCTCAAGCAACGTCTCGAAAGTGCCATTGGCCAAATTGAACTCTCACGTAAGCTCGACAAGTCACTCGCTCAAGGTGGGGTGGGACTCCGCAAAGACACGGTGGAAAAAATCACCCGTGAAATTGAAATTATCATGCTCCTCAAGTATAGCTAGCCCGTATGCGCTTTTTCGACATTCTCAAACTTTCTCTTCGTATGTTCAAAGCACGCACTATGCGTACACTTTTGACCGTACTCGGGATGTCGGTTGGGATCGCAGCTATCATGTTCCTCGTGTCGTTTGGCTATGGACTCCAGCGGACCCTTCTTCAGAAAATTACTACTTCCGATGCTTTGGTTTCGCTAGATGTGACCAGTGGACGAGAGCAAGAAGTACGGCTTAATACTGAAACGATCGAAAAAATTCGAGCCATTGAGAACGTGGTAGACATTATCCCCGCGCTCGAACTCTCTGGTCAGGGAAAGTTTGATACCCTCACCCTCGACGTGGCAACTGTTTCGACTGGCCCAGCTTTTCTCAAGAGCGAAGGATTAAAACTTCTCCATGGCCGACTGTTTGATGCCGGTACCAAGCGTGAAGTCACCATTACCAAAGGAGTGGCTCAAGTCTTTGGTGTCGAACCCGCTACCCTCCTCGGAAAAACCGTGGCCCTCACCCTCTTCCAAGGAGATGGGACCAATCGTCGCGGCCAAAGCTATAACCTCGGAGAAGCCTACGTAATCGTCGGGGTAGCCGAAGGAGATGAAAACATTGTCTACATCCCGATCGAGTCTCTTCAAAATATTCCTATCACCAATTACACCAAACTCAAAGTGAAGTGTCGTTCTACCGATGTCATCGAACCAGTCCGCGTCGCTATTGATGCACTCGGTCTCACTGCTTCCTCCATCTCTGAAACTATCGACCAAGCGAATAAAGTCTTCCGGGCTATACAGCTTATCCTCATGGTTTTCGGTATGATCGCCCTCATCGTCTCGGCTATCGGTATGTTTAATACCATGACTATTACCCTCCTCGAACGTACCGAGGAAATCGGGATCATGAAAGCGATCGGTGCTTCCAAACGAGATATTTCGCTCATGTTCGTGATGGAGTCCACCCTTATGGGCTTCCTCGGAGCCCTGGGTGGGGTTATCATCGGTTTCCTCAATGGTCTCATTATTAATTTTCTCATCAATGCCATCGCTACTCGTTTTGGTGGTGAAGCCGTGTCCCTCTTCTACTCCCCGCTTTGGTTTATCGCTACCGTCATTGGTTTCGGAGCTTTTGTCGGTTTCATGACTGGTGTCTTCCCTGCCCGAAAAGCCAGCCGCATCGATGCCCTCGATGCACTTAGGTATAAATAAAAAAAGCTTGCAACATTTCGCTGCAAGCTTTGAATTCCGCCCTTCTTCGTGTCAATCCACACCCTCACCAGGGGGAGGCATGGCGGCGCGTTGCCAAGAAATATCGAGCGAGCCGAACGAGACATTCTTGCAGAGAAATCGAATGGCCTCGTCTGCTTGTTGTTTACGATCGGTAATGCCGATCAATGTTCCCTTGAGTCTTCCTTTTGCCGCCCACAGACCAGCAAGATGCCAGATTTCCCAGAAACGACCGTCTTCTCCACGACGAGAGCGGAGGCAATGGAATCCAAAGCTTTCGAGCTTTTCAGCTTCACACCGATAGTTTTCGGGTGAGTAGACATAACCGCACAAGTGCTGAATCATGAGACCTGCCGAAGCTCCGTCTGGTATAGCTACCTCCTTGAGTTCAAGCTGGACCTGCCCCGAAAGGGCCGGCTGCCAAAACGGCATCATGGTTTCGTCTTGTGCTGGAGTTGGTAACGGTTCCCAGCGGGGTTGCACCTGAAGACGTCCGTCCGGACCAACCATACACCACTTGTAGCCATTCACCATGCCTTCAAAATGCTCAGCCTCGCCTGGCTGAAGTCCAGAGATACCAACCTCTCCACGTGCGGGAGCAGTCGAAGTAATCCGAATCCGCGTGTTCATGTGATACTCCTTCAGAAGACTGGGGCTGCTTCGGATTGGATCGCTTCTATCCATTCGAAGTAGCGTTGATGAAGATCGAGAATCTTGCGCTCTAGAGCCAGAGCAAAGTCAGGCCTCAGCTCGCCTCCGATGATCGCCTGAACCTGCGCCTGCCGCATGTCTCCGAGGATGTCGTCATTGAGACGAACGATTTCTTCGGGAGGAATGTTCCCTTCCCTTATCGCCCATTCAATCGCTTGTACCAATTCCTGGGGAAAGATCGATTCCATCACAAACTACCTTTCTTTCGGTTGGAAGAAAACAATACACTTTTAGGGATATTCCTCCTAAAAAGTTAGCTTAAAAATAGCACACTTTAGCAGAGCGTCAATGCTGAAAACATCATTTCCCCCAGCAGGAGAAAATGTGGGTCCACTGCTCGGGCTTGAGGGTGACAAGGAGAGTACCAGCAATAATGAGAAGTACACCAGAGAACTTAGCCCAGGTAAATTGTTCCCCCAGGAACAGTACCGCAAGGATAAGAAGAAATACCAGCGACAAGCGATCAATCGCATTGACAGCCGTAGCATCGCCCCCTACCTTAAGCGCCATGAAGCCCCAGAGCCACGACAGTCCCCCAAAGATTCCGGTCAGAACAATAAAGAAAATAGCTTTGGGAGAACTCTCCATCACCCCCTGGAACTTACCAAGCATAAGAGCTGCTCCACCCATAAAGACCGCAATAGAAAGTCCTCGAATGGTCGTTGCCACCGTCGCATCTACTCCTACAATTCCAATTTTGGATAACACTCCAACTACCGCAGCAGCGAGAGCTGCGAGAAATGCATAGGCTACCCAGGACATAAATTTTGCTTCGAAAAATTATTTAGTGTTGCTCATTGGGATCATGCTCGGCATCTTCTTTGGTCCGATGATTAGTCCCTGCTACATGCTCACTCGGTGCATAGACTGTAAAGAGCTTCAGTGGCTCCGTGCCAGTATTTTTGAAATTATGTTTGGTTCCCGCTGGCACAAAGAAAAGATCTCCTTCATCAAATTTTTCCGTGACGTTATCCATAACAGCTTCCCCCGTGCCCGTTACAAAGACAAGCGTCTGATCGACGGTGTGTACTTCTTCCCCAATCTCTTCTCCAGGCTGTATACACATAAGCATGACTTGTGAATGTTCACCCGTAATCACTTCTTTCCGGAACCAGTCATTTCCTTTGGTGAGCTCTACAATATCTTTATGTAAAAGCGGCTTATCCATAGGTATATTTTAGAGGAAATTACTCGGCTTCCTCTCTATACTAGCAGAGTTTTTCCCTGCTTGACGGCAATCCATTTTTCTGCTATTATAAAAAACTTAATTTTAACACCCAAACGCTATGCGTCGACTGCTCGCTGTCTTAGAAAAACGTCCGAATGTGAGTTTCATGGTTATCCTCGTCCTCCTCTTTGGAGTGATTTTTTTGGCGTCTTTAAGCCGTACCCCTGAAGAAGTACCTGAAGAAACTGCTCAAGCTTCCAAAACTTCACGAGTATTCCCCGTGCGTGAGTCAGGCTTTATTACTGCAACAGCCAAAGTCAAAAAGTCGGGCGTCGTGGATATCGTCGCTGTCACAGGCGGCACGGTACAATCGGTCAATGTCCGGGTAGGACAAACAGTCGGTACAGGTACCACGATTGTCACTCTGACGAATGATTACGGCGTGAACGCTGCCCGTTTCTCTGCAGAAAAAACTCGCCTCGAAAGTGAATTTACTACGCGGGTATTTTCTCTTCAAGAAGAAATCAATCGACGTGAACGAAAAATTGCTGACGATGATGATGAACTGACTGACCGCGAGGAAAAAAATGCCGTACAGGCCTTGAAGGTAGAACTCGAACGCCTCCGACTCAATCGTGAAACTGCCCGTCTCGATGTGGCCATTGCCAATGCGAGTGATGCCGTCCTTCGGCCCAAGAGTCTTACCGCTGGAACAGTGGAATTCATCGGGGTGCGAACCGGAGAGAATATTAGCGCTGGTACTCTTATTGCGACCATCCGTGGTTCAAAGAGTGTTGATACTTTGACTGCCAGTCTTCCCAATGAGATTGCTCGCTTCCTGAATCCAAACGGGGTAGCTACTCTCCTTCTGGGTGATGAGCGCTTTCCTCTCTCCCAAGGGTACCTCAGTCAAGGCGAAAATGCCTTTGGTCTTCGTTCACTCACGTTTCCCCTCACTAGCGAAGCAGCAGGTAAACTGACTGAAAGTGAATTCGTAAGTATTCTCCTGCCTCTCAAAAACGATACGAATCAATTCTTTGTCCCGATTGATGCCATCCTCTCTGGAGCCGCGGGCGACAGCGTCATCGTCATGGGAGCCAACCATACGGCTGAAGAAAAAAACATTGTTCTCGGCAACACCATCGGTTCTTTTGTCATGGTCAAAAGTGGCCTCGGAGAAAATGATGTAGTCATCATAAACCGTAGTATTGCTCCCGGTGAAACAGTAGAAATAGCTCAATAAGATGCTTCCAATTGATCGCTTGATTTTTTGACTTTACCTGCATGTCCTATACCAAAAACTTCTTCGACCGACTCAACTTCGATCCCGCACTTCATGAGAGCTGGATTGGTCATTATTTCAGTAAAATCCGCCTCCTGATTCTCATTACCCTTACTCTCGCTTTTGCAGGAGTGGTGATGTTTTTCGTTCTGGACAAAGAACTCAATCCTGATATTCAGATTCCTACCGTCATCGTCGGCACTGCCTATCCAGGAGCCGGACCAGAAGATATCGAAAGTCTCGTTACCATTCCGATCGAAGATGCAGTCAGTGGTCTGTCCGATGTTACTCGCGTTTCTTCCAATTCACAAGAAAACTTCTCCAGTGTCGTGATTGAATTTTCTTCGACTGTCGATCCGGAAAAAGCCAAGGAGGAGGTTCAAAATGCCGTCGATAAAGTCAATGACCTGCCAGAACGAGCCGAGGATCCGAGTGTAGAAGTGGTAGATTTTACCAATCAACCAGTCATGCTCATGGCTGTTTCTTTGCCCCATCAGGAATCCCTCCTGCCTCGAGCGGTTGATACCCTTCAGGAAGAGCTCCGCGAACTCGGGAGCGTCGAAAAAGTTACGGTAACCTATCGCCGTGATCCAGAAGTAGCCGTCACTGTTTCCCCAGAGAAATTGCTTCAATACAATCTATCCCTCGACACCCTCGCAGGGACGCTCCAGGGGACGCTCCAGAATGCTCCAGCTGGCACCATCGCTAGTACCGATACCATGCTTTCTTTGAGTCAAGAAGAGCCGAAATTATCTCTGGAAAGCCTCCGCTCCCTCCCGCTCTCCATCAATGGTTCCCTCGTGCCACTCGAAAACGTAGCTACTCTTTCTGAAACTGAGAAACCCGGTACCGTCCCGGCTTTCCTTATCAACCGTGAAGGTACGCCTACGCGCGCGATTTTCCTTGCTATTTATCAGACTGAAAGCGCCGATACAGGGCAAACCGTCGATGAGATCAATACTACCCTGACAGATTTCAAGGAAAAATCAGGCCTTCCCCTGCAATATGCAGTTTATTTTGATGGTGCCTACGAAATCAACAAAAGCTTTAATCAGTTGGAGCACGACTTCGCCATCACCTTTGGCCTGGTCTTTCTCGTACTCCTCATTTTCTTCGGTTTGCGCCAGTCATTTGTAGCAGCCCTCGCTATTCCGTTTACCTTCCTGATCACGTTCATCGTGATGGGAGCTGTGGGAATCTCCATCAACTTCATTTCCCTCTTCTCGCTCCTCTTAGCGCTCGGTATCCTGGTCGACAACGCCATCGTAGTCATTTCCGCTCTTGCGAGTTACTACCGCTCTGGTAAGTTCACCGCTACGGAAGCAGCCCTCCTTGTGTTCCGTGATTTCAAGGAAGTGATCTTCACCACCACCATCACCACAGTTTGGGCCTTCCTTCCCCTCCTTCTTTCGACCGGTATTATCGGTGAATTTATCCGCCCAATCCCTATCGTCGTTTCTTCAGCCCTCGCTATTTCAGCCGTGGTCGCTCTCTTCATCGTTATCCCCTTCATGGCCTTCTTCCTCGAAGGTACCGCTCCTCGACGAGTGAAACTTTTCGGCTTGATAACTCTCTTTGCGCTCTTCGGAGGCCTACTTTTCGTCATGCTTCCGACTGGCCCCTTCAAGGTAGTTCTCTTCATCCTCGCGCTTATCCTTCTCTACCTCCTCTTCCGTTTGGGACGCTCTTTCTTCCAAACCGTAACTGCTTGGAATAATACTTCCTTCGGAAAATTCCTCCACGAAGTAAAGGATAACGGGCTACTCAACTTTGACCGCCTCAGCGTTTTCTATAGTGGCCTCTTGGAAAAGATCCTTTCTTCTCGAAAAGCGCGAATCCGTACGATGGTATTCCTCATTATCTTCATGGTGTTTTCCTATGCACTCGTTCCTCTCGGACTGGTCGTCAATGAATTCTTCCCCAACGATGATGTGGATATCGTGTATACCAGTGTGGAACTTCCTACTGGGACTACGGCCCCGGTAGGCGAAAAGGTGCTCCATGAGCTCCTTCCTCGCTTCCAATCATTTCCAGAAGTAAACTTCGTTTTGGCAGAAATCGGCGCTACCTCACCCGTGGATACCGTGGCTAGCACGGGGGGGCAGGAGTTTAATCATCTTCTCATGACCGTCCATCTTCTTCCAAAAGCAGAACGTGATCGTACCTCGACCGAAATTGTTGAAGCATTCAAAAAAGAGTTCAGTTTCTTCAATCAGGGTAAATTCTCGGTTTCTCAACTCTCTGGTGGTCCACCAGCCGGAAGCGACCTTCAGCTTAAACTCTTGGGCGATGACTTTGCCACCCTTGAAACACTGGCAGAGAAAACGAAACAATTTGTAGAAGGTCTCTCCGGCACCAACAATGTTTCTATCTCTATTTCAAGCGAAGGAAAGAAACTTGTCTTCAGTCCCGATGACGCCAAACTGGCATCGATTGGTCTTACGAGTAATCAAACCGCCAGTCTGTTGCGAGCTATCGCTAGCGGCATCACCGTCAAAGAAGATGCTCGTTTTAATGAAGACAAGCGTGATCTTATCATTCGTTTAAACCAGGATAATTTCAGTACTCCTGATGATCTGGGACGCCTCATGATCGCCACTCCCAATGGCACGCTCATTCCCCTTACCGCGCTCGGTACAGTGAGTCTCGAGAAGAACCCTACCCTCGTTACTCGTGAAGACGAAAAGCGAAGTATCTCCATTTCTGCTGGCGTTACAGATGGCTATTCAGTGACCGAGCTTAATAAGCAAATCGAGGAATTTGCCGACAATGAACTCAACCTCCCCGAAGGCTACAGCTGGAAAACCGGCGGCGTGAACGAAGAAAACAATAAGTCCGTACAATCAATCATGTACGCCATGCTCCTCTCTGCCCTCCTCATCTTCGGAACGATGGTGGTCCAGTTCAATTCGTTTAGGAAGGCATTAATCGTTCTTCTCGTCATTCCTATCGCGGTTTCTGGTGTCTTCATCTTCTTTGCGCTCTTCGGGATCCCCCTCTCCTTCCCAGCCCTCATCGGAGTACTCGCTCTCTTTGGGATTGTGGTCAACAACTCCATCATCATGGTGGACAAGATCAATAAGAATCTGGACCTTGGCCTAAACGTGCGTGAAGCCGTCGTTGAAGGAGCTACGAGCCGCCTCGAACCAATTCTCCTGACCGCTCTCTCTACCATCGTCGGTCTCATTCCGATCACGCTCTCAGATCCAATCTGGCAGGGCCTTGGTGGTGCTATCATCGCTGGACTTACCTTCTCTGGTATTGCCAAACTTTTCTTCATCCCGGTCATCTATGAAATGTGGTTTGATACCAAGAAACACGATATTGAAGAAACTGCCAAGCTCACGGATGATTACCGAGCTACGGTCCAAACTTCCTAAAAAGTCCCGCCGTCAAAATCCCTCTTCTGAGGGATTTTTTGTTTACCCCTTGTGCAATTTTATTACTAGGAGTATAACGAAGGCGTAGTACGGGTGACACTTATAGCCAAACGGCTCTAGGTGAAATATATGTTTGTTTCAATCAATGGAGGTTAACATTCATGTTTTCCCCCTTCTTACCCATAGAGGTATCCATCAGGTTTGTGCTCGACCTACAGCGAGCATACAGACAAGCAATAGAGGAGCGGGAGCAACTGGCTTGGCTCCAATTCCATGCCGATGTCTGTCATCTATCCATCAATGATGAGCGTCTCCCAGACGCGATTCTTCAAGTGGGGGCAGCGACACGGGTACTCCTCAAGGCTCACCCTGACTTCCTACCTCAAAGCCAAAACCCCTTTACCCGACTTCGGGCTCTCAGCTCGTCTGAGACCTTCCTTGGGAATTTCGGGGTGATGGCCGGGCGGGTGGCCGGGGCTGTCCACGTCTCCAGAGCCAACTGGCAAAGTGAGGAATGGAACCATGACCTGGCCCAGGTTCTCCTGACACAGGAAGACTTCCAAGAGGTGGAACAGTTCAACGAGCTAGATCCTGGAAAACAACAACTCACGGCAAGTTCGCTCGCTCGACAGGTGAAGGCTGCTCATGAAGCCAGAATGAATGCTTCTCAGCAAGCCCAGATGCAATAAGGAGGCAAAGACCTCCATCAAAAGACCCTCTGGAATCACATCCGCGGGCCTTTACTTTTTACTTAGATTTTCTTAGGTATCCAGGGAAAGAAGACATTCGTCTTTTGCTGGTATTCTTCCCAGTCTGGATGCCTCCTCCACCTAGCTTCAAGCATTGGGACGCCTGAGATATGCAATAAAAGAAAAGTAACAATGAGCGGTGAAACAATAGCAAAAGAAGTAAGCGGTAAACCAAGGATCAAGATCCATATCCCCCACCACATCGTGGCTTCACCAAAATAATTGGGGTGGCGGGTATACTTCCACAGACCAGTAGTCATAAGTTTCCCTTGATTGGCTGGCTCCCGAGAGAAACGATCCAATTGGAAATCACCTACCGTCTCAAAGAAAAATCCCACGAGCCAAAGGCCAAGTCCTCCCCAATTCAACCAGGTAAGTGGCATTTGAGCCTGGGAGAAGACCATAAAAACCGGAGTGAGGACTACTACGATAACTATCCCCTGCAAAAGATAAATTTGAGTAAGACTACGCAAGAAGAAGTACAACATCCCTTTCTTTACCCATGCTTCTCGCCAAGCCCGGTAACGAAAATCTTCAGGTTTTCCCCAATTCTTCCAGAGGATGCGTAGCCCAAGACGCAGTCCCCAAAGGGTAATGAACAAGAGGAGAATCATTTGCCGCCAAGACCATTCCGTCCAGAACCAAGCGATGATCCAACTTACCATCACAAAAGTTGGTCCGTACGCAATATCAATAATACTGTTATCTTCCAGAAAAAGAGCTAAGCAAAAAACAAACAACAAGATACATCCGATAATAACTGTTGCATAAGGCAATAGATGAAAATATTCAGTCATAGATCTCAGGCTCGGTGGCGACGCATCCCAAGACCATTGGATTCGCCTGGCAAACGCTCCCGATGGGTGAGGGTCAATTGATAGACGCCAAACACAATAAAGGTGATCGTAGAAAGAATTTTGAAGTATACCCAGGTCTCGGGTATTACGGTCCGTCGGACAATTTCATTAGTAAGAGCAGCTAAGAGAAAAAACACTGCCCAACGCCAGGCCAAGACTTGCCACCCTTTTTCGGTAAGCGCAAACAACGGAAGGAAAAAGGTCTTCAAAATATTTTTTTTCATCGAGAGCGCAATGAGAATAATCAAACCAAAAATCCCATCGTACATGGTGTCGCGCAGCATAAGAAAAGAGGGGTCACGGAAATAAAGAGTTGCTCCTCCAAAGGAGAGAGTGAAACAAGCGGCGTAGAGCGGAAACCAGGGCAAGCGGCGATCACGCACGATACTGAGGACGGTAGCCACCACAATCCCTACCATAAGAACAGAAGTTGCCAAGAAAAAATCTCGCCCTCCTATTTCAAAGGCAATAAAAAAAGCTGTAATCGGACCAAATTGAATAAGCCATTCTGTAAGCATGCCCTTAGTATAACAACACCTCGCTTCGAGAGCGAGGTGTTTGAGAAACAGCTATTGAATTGTCTAAGCAGTTATTTCTTGCGGCCAGCCCGGACACGGTCCGTTTCTTTGAGATGCTGCTTACGGAGACGCACCGAGTTTGGCGTCACTTCCAAGTACTCATCAGCGCTCATAATTTCAAGTCCACGTTCGATCGAAAGTTCCCACGGAGGAGTAAGTTTGATAGCTTCATCCGCTCCCGAAGAACGCATGTTGCTCATCGCTTTCCCCTTGGTAGGGTTCACGGTCATATCCTCTCCCTTGGCAGCGTTCCCGATCACCATACCTTCATAGACTTCCGTAGCATGAGCGATATAGAGAGTTCCACGAGTTTGCAAATTATCCAGTGAAAAAGCAGCTGCCTTCCCAGTTTCCATAGAAATCATAGAGCCCACGTCCTTGTGATCAATTTCACCAGCATACGGCCGGAAGCCAATCACACGCGTATAGAGTGTGCCCTCGCCCCGGGTATCCACCATAAACTCTCCTCGATATCCCAAGAGCCCACGAGTTGGCACCTCAAAAATAAGCCGCTGATATCCGCCCGATCCTTCACGCATGTCCATCATGATCCCCTTGCGCTTCCCAAGTTTTTCAATGACCGCTCCTGTTACTTCCATCGGACATTCTACCGTCACTTCTTCATACGGCTCCGACTTCACCCCTTCAATTTCTTTCACAATGACCTGTGGCTGCGACACCTGGACTTCATAACCTTCTCGGCGCATGTTTTCGATAAGAATGGAGATATGTAGTTCTCCACGACCATAGACTTTGTAATGATCATCGGCGAAATCGATCCGAAGACCAACATTAATTTCGAGTTCTTTTTCGAGACGTTCGCGAAGCTGCTTATTGGTCACAAATTTTCCTTCGCGACCCGCAAAAGGCGAGTCATTCACCATAAAATCAAGCGAGATGGTTGGTTCATCGATAGCAATGGCTGGCAAGAGCTCGGCATTTTGGTCGGTAGTAATAGTATCACCAATCTCAACGTCGGGAAGACCAGCAATCATTACAATATCCCCCGCTTCCACCGCTTGGGTTTCAACCCGCTCCATTCCCCGAAAGGTGAAAAGTTTCACAATGCGGCCGGTTGAGGCTTTACCGGCACTGTTTTTCAATAAGACTGAATCATTGACGGCGAGCTTGCCCTCATAGACACGAGCAATAGCCAAGCGTCCTACGAAATTGTCATAGCCCAGATTAAAGGGCTGTGCTCGAAGCGGCTTGTCAGTCTCATTGGCGGCTGGTTTTACACGCTCGAGAATCGTATCGAGAAGGGGCGACAGGTCAGTGGTCGTATCAGCAAGCTTGAGTTTAGCTACCCCTTCGCGGGCAATGGCGTAGACTACTGCAAAATCAAGCTGGTCATCATTCGCGCCAAGATCGAGGAAAAGTTCATACACCATTTCTTGCACCTCATCAGGCCGGGCGGCAGGCTTATCGATTTTGTTGATGACAACGATTGGCTTCAAACCAAGTTCCAAGGATTTCTTTAACACAAAACGAGTCTGTGGCATTGGACCTTCTTGGGCATCTACTACCAGGATGACTGCATCGATAGAGCGAAGCACGCGCTCCACTTCAGAACCGAAGTCAGCATGCCCAGGTGTATCAACGATATTGATCTTGGCGTCTTTCCAGGTAAGCGACGCATTCTTAGCATAGATAGTGATCCCCCGTTCACGTTCCAAAGCATTGGAATCCATTGAGGCTCCCTCGGCCGTCACGGCTCCTGTTTGGCGCATCAAAGCATCGGTGAGAGTTGTCTTACCATGGTCAACGTGCGCAATAATGGCAATATTTCGGATTTCCACAAGAATATAAGGGCTAAATAATTTATAAAGTATCGAAAAAAGGCGTTGCCGCCTTTGTTTCAAGCTCTCACAGTATAGGAGGAAAGAGTCCTTTCGTCAAGGTCATCCCCTACCCAAAAAACCCAGCTACCTGCCTTACCAAGACCATAGAAGCTAAGGCAATGAGGATTCCGATGAGGGAGTATTTCACTATCTTCTTGCCTTGATCAATACGGTCTTCACTGCCTGCAGCCGTGAGGTACATAAGGCCACCAATGATGAGCATGATGACTGCGAGGATACCGATGATGGTGAGGAGGAACGAGAGGACATTGGTAGCGATCTGAAGGAGGGAGAGGGAGGTACCGACTCCGGTAGGAGGGGCAGCCGTCCAACCCAGGATAGAAGAGATTTCCTTGAGGAAGGCAGGGGCAGCGATACCTAGGGCTAAACCAATGAGGGCAGCGAGGATAGCTTTCTTTCCAGTTTCCATTCTTCCTTCATTTCCAGCTGAAGTAATGTAGAGGAAGGCTCCGATGACAATGAAGATGAGGGCGAGGGTAACAATGAAGCCTTGGAGGAAGGTGAGGATTTTTCCGAGGAGGCCTTCGACCGTATTGAAGCCAAGTGGATTTGAGAAGGCGACATTGACGAGCACAGGGGCTGGAGTGGTAGGACCACCTTGGGTAGGAAGCTTACAACAGGTATCAGCTGAGGTGGGACAGGCACCAGAGATAGGGAGTTCTCCTCCTTGGCAGGTAACTCGACAGGTACCACTACAGGAAGGGCCGGGGGCTTGGCC
>JAJDFE020000178.1:0-57646 GCA_021527465.2 Geoglossum glabrum
CGAGCCTCAGGGGCCGTCAGCCTCCTAGAGCCTCCCAGAGTGCCTAAAGCAGCTCTGACAGCAATTTCCCACTTTTTAAGACCTGGTTCAATCTCTCTTCTTCTTCTTCTCTTCTTCATGGCTAGCCACCATCCTCCTGTAGAGTTGGGCGTTCTCAACAGGCAGTACTAGTCCACACTATCCGGTATCTCTGGATAGTTCTAGTCGTGAGGGACAATGATAAACCTCCTTCTGAACTTGGAAGTAAAACTAGGCGATGTAGGCAGACTTGTAACGAAGTTCTGCTTAATTTTTCTTAGAAAGCGGATGTAAAGTCAATGGTATTGGTGCGCTGGGAGGATGCCGGCATATGATCAAACCCCAGAGTATATCGGCACTGTCACGGCTAGCTATCAAGACGTTATGGACTGGCTTACAGTGTCCTTAGGGCCAGCCCCCACTAGGAGCTGCACGATTGTGGAGCCTTATGATGTTGAGGTTGAGTTTCAACACTATGACATCAATGACACGCACAACCACCATATTGCCAATGTCAAGCCGCCACCGCTGCACAGTTGCGCACTGTGCATCTACTTGTATATAGTCAGTTTCTATCCCGCTATCCTGGAAATCCTGCAAATCACCTTCACAATACTAGCTTCTTAAATATCCTTATCTTTTCTTACAAGTCGCTGACTCTTGCGAGTAGATACTTGTGTTGTACGTGTCATACCCCTAAACTCTTCCATTTCTGTCCATAAAGGAGCTGCTTCTCCACCTGACTGCATTAACCGTGCAAGTTCAATTTCCATTAAATCATCTTTAGAAGAGTTATGCATAGAACTTTCTGGTTCTAACCTCTTTTCTTGGATTTTTCTTTTCCGTGGTTGTTCCTTTTGAAAACTTTTCGGCTCTGGATTCCTAGCTCTTCCAGTCCTAGTACGCTTTCGCCTTTTAACCTCTTCTTTATTTTGAGCTAACTCAAATTGTGATGGATCTCGCTGTGTGGATGATTTTGGTCTATGGTTCAATGACCCTTGTGGACGATCTCAAGTGGAAACAATTGCTGGATTAAGAATTGGAGTAGGAGGAAGTTGAGTAGGGGCTTCTGGAGATGTAAAGAACCAGCATTGATGAAAGTCATGTAAATACAAGACTTTGTTTTATGCTATTCGTTCCTGAATAACATGGTAACATGGTAATCCAAGAGAGTCAAGATGGGTACGAGAATATTTATGATGCAAGCTTGGCCGATTAAGGATCTGTAGCTGCTCTCGAACACGCCAAAGCGCATAAGGGGTAATATGACTAATTAGAGGCTGAAGAACTGGAACAAAAAAGCATTGTGGTGTTCGGTTTTTTGCAGAAGCAAGAGCTGCACGATATTCAGTATGCTGATTTGCTAACATCAATGCTAATGATGTTAATACACTATGAAGATCTCCGATTGAGACCTGTAAATAGCGTTTGATAACTGAATGAGCTCCTTCAGCTCAAGATGTTTGACGATGGCCGAAGTGAAGATATCAATTGGCCCAACACTGTACAAATCGCTCCTTATAATCTATAAGCCATGTCTTGTCGATATATCGAAGGAATTTTGGGAATTGCTGAAAAGCAATCTGAAGTGCTGATAGCCGTAAATTGTACAATTCAACTGAAGGACTAGCAACAAGCTGATTCCATAGCTTTAAAAAGCCTTCTTTCTCTTCTGTTTTCGGTTTAAAAACTTGACATTGCTGTCCATGTGCAAGAATATTCTTGTTGATATGCCAAAGGCATAGAATATTCTGTGTTGCTGGAAGAGTATGCTCGATTGCTTTCATCAGCCCTTTATCATGGTCCGTTACAATTACTTCAGGAGACTTAATCTTTCTCTTCTTCAAAATGTCACTTAACATCTTTAAAGCCTCTTTATAATCTTCCTCGGTTTCACCAGGAAGAAACACAAATGCAGCATAAAATGTTGTACCCAATCCAGTTGACCCAAGAATATCTAGCAGCGGCATTCGGAATCGGTTAGTCTTGTATGTGCAATCCATTAACAAGACCTCGGGATATCGCTGTAGAAGCTCTAAAGACTTTGGATGAGCAAAGAGAATCATTGAAATTCGCATTTCAGAATCAAGATAGTAGTTGTATTTGTATTCGCTATTATGCAGTTCAAATAGCATTGCTTCGATTGGTGATCGTCCGGCAAGAAGATCAATCTTGCATTCTCGCCGTATGTTGTAGATATCTTGCATACGCCAAAGACGATCAGAATATGTTTGCGACACTGTTGATGCAATCTCTTTCGGTTTAATACCAGCTCGTGACATTGCAGCAACCTGTAGGTGTATTTCATCTGGAAGCTTTCGATGCTGATGAAATGCAATTGGATCTTGAGCATCATGGTTGTGACTGCCGTTCTTGACTAAAAGACTCCACTTAACATCCTTTTTTAAGACTGCTTGACAGCGAAATGGACAATCAGTCTTTTGACTAATCATTGGCTTTTTGCGATCAACTACCTGATCTCGTATCTTTCCTCCTTTTACACAACTAAGAGTTCGTACTCTTATTTGTCCCTTCCGATTACGATGACTTCGTTCAATAGCAATTGCATATCCATGTTGCTTTGCAAAAGACTGGATAGCAGTTTCAAGTTCTTCGTAGGTTTCAAAAACCTGTTCAGGTGGTGGTGCAAGATCTAACAAAGTAAGATTAAGTAAGGCAAGATCAAGCGGTACAACAGGGTCAAGCTCTATATTTGTAAGAGGTGCTGAGACGTCTGTCCACAGGCGTCCCGGTAATATATCGACCGAGGGTAGCTAGGATCGCGCGGATGCAATCGGGTTCGTAGGTATGAAAATAGCTGGGCCGTAAATATGTCGCAAGGGGTCGCAGGCTCAGCGGTCAGACTTCTAGCGATGAACGGTGATGGTAGAGTAGCTTCTGGATTACTTCTAAATAAGAACTAATCGCTAATTTCCCAAAGGTTCTTGTGTGAAATTCTTGATTACTAATGCTGACTGCTTTTAGGGCAATGTGCTTATTGGTTTATTGGTGTAAAAGGCGGTGGCCACACAAAAATGTATGGTGGCTACACAAAAAGGCGGTGGCCGCGCAAAAATGTACGATGGCTACGCAAAAATGTACGGTGGCTACACCAACACCCTATATATATATATACTAGATTTCCCGCCAACGAAAAAAGCAAGCAGGCCCAGAGAAGATTAAATAAAAATAAAATAAAAATAAAAAGCAGGGGGATAAATACAGAATAAAGAAGAACAAAACCGGGAACGGGGGGGTAGGTAGGATAAAAAAGTAAAATAAAATTAAAAACAGAAAACGAAACAAAAAAAAAAAAACTAAAACTAAACCCCGTTTCCTGGTGGGAGAGAAAGAAAGAGAGAGAGAGAGAAAAGGGGGAGGGTAGGATATGGATGTGGATTTTAGGGTTTGCGTTTTGCGTTTGGAGGTCTGGGACTGTTTGGTGGGTTGCTGGTTTAACCGGTTGGGTGAATAGATGGGTGGATAGAGGGAGGTTGTGGGTATATGTATATATATACAGGTTGAAGCGTAGGCCTGGCCATACATATAAAGGAGGATGTATATATACACTATTCTCGGGGAGGATTTACCGAGTTGAATATTTTACTTTATTTTATTTTATTTTTGTTGGAAATCTACGAACGACAAACGGCGACTGTGGTGTGGTATGATAATCCTACAACAGGGGAGGAGGGGGGGTTTCCGAGAATAAATTGAAAAAAAAAAAGAAGACTCCCAAAAACGAGAAACTCCGTGTCGCCAGTGGTACGAAAAAATTTGAAGGGGGAAAGAAAAAATAATAATAATAAAACCCGGATTTGGTCTAGTCGCAGGATGCGCATCCTCGACATCCGCAACTGACGCATTCGATGGTTTGTTCCTCCTTCAGCTGGGCTTTGGGTACTCGACAGATACAGGTGGAGTTGAAGTTTGTTTCCTTGGTCTGGATACAGCGGAGGCAGCATAGCTGTGTGTGTGAATGAGTGTGTCTCTCGAGTTAGCTAAGGGGGGATCTAATTTTTTTTTCTTTAGAGGGGGAGGGCTGGGGGGGGGAGGAAACCTTTTCGTAGCCCTGTTTCTTCCACTTGGCAATGAGCATGGCGTCTCCGTAGCCGTTTTTGAGGAGCCAGTCGTAGAGCGGTTTCGAGATTGCTTCTTTTTCGTAGTAGAGATCGTAGATGTAGCGCGATCCTAGGTGGGGGGGGGAGGGGTTTGGTTAGTTGAGTGCTGTGGACTTGCTTGCTCACTTGGAGAGGGAAGAGGGGGCTTGGGGCTTGTTAAAATAAAAAAAAGAAGAACTTACGTTGATGGCTGATCTGGAATATTGGCCACATAACTTCACTCCTCTTCTTTCCCTCGTGGGACGCGTTTTCGGCATCCTTCATCTTGTTGCTAAACTCGAGGAGGGTGTCCTCGATATCCTCGAAACCATCTGGAGGCGGCTTTCGGTTGCGGGTGGTTCGTATGGGAGGCATGTTTGCGGTGAAGCTGCGGACTTGGTGTTTTTGTGAGGGGATTAGTTGTATAAACAAGAGCCTCAACATTGCCGGGTAGCAGTGATGACTCATCACTAGAGAACCCTATCTATCTACCTAAACGGCTCCATAAGGCGCTTTGGCTTATTTATTGCTATGATATGGACTATAGATGGATTGGAGTGCCCATCTATGTTTAGACTAGGACCTGTTTTACAGTTTTTTTATTTTATTTTGTATCGCTGAAACCCGGGGCTCTGCGGGAGAAATCAAAAGCTGGTGGGTCTGTCCATCCGGGAGGGAGTCCCACCCAATTTTGTGCTAGTTTCGTCCCTGAATTTCGGGTTAGTAATTATCTTTAACAACCAATATGGTAGGCGGGCTTGTCGAGGATGTTGGGCAAGTGCAAAGGTAAAAGACCTACCTGCAGGAATCCCTCCATAAAGCTCGACGGCAACCGAGCTTTAGGGTCCTCTTCTGCCCTGAAGTATTTGAGGATGTGGGGCGTTTGCTTCCAGTAGTTCATCGTTTCCTACGACGTTGCTTGCAGTATCAGCACAAGCCAGACATTCACAGCCAATCCTCCAAGGTCCGCTATTAGGGGGCTAGTACGGGCGTACTTGAAACTCAGCATGCGATTGGAAGAGTAGCATGTCCACTACCGGTAGTTGCTGTACGTATCGATGCCTTTCAAACTCCTGCCGGACTTTGGTCCGGACCGCCGCTGGTGACATATTGAGAGAATACTGAGATTGGATTTCGGGAGCCTGGCCAAGAGAACACAAGGGGATTAGGAGAAGGAAGCCAGCCCTATGTTGAGTTATGATTGCGTCGGAATGCTTACTGCTCGAATCCATTGTCGATACGACTTCAGCACTTGCCGCTTCGCATCCTCCCAGTTTACAGCTGTATTCGATTAGCAGAGTCAAGCTGGTAGAGGCTAATAGATCATACGGACAGGACCGTGTTTGTCGCGCGAGGTGAGTGGGATTGATCGTCATTGCACCCGCTCCTTGTTCCTTCGTTGGTCAA
Organism: Geoglossum glabrum; assembly: GCA_021527465.2. Classification (NCBI taxonomy): domain Eukaryota; kingdom Fungi; phylum Ascomycota; class Geoglossomycetes; order Geoglossales; family Geoglossaceae; genus Geoglossum; species Geoglossum glabrum. The sequence goes on from JAJDFE020000178.1 coordinate 5,526, forward strand.
CTCTGCTGGTCGTCGGTAGGGTTGATGTGAGGGTGGTGATCATGTGACAGGTAGATTTCCGCGAGGAAGTGGCAAAAAAAAAAAAAGCATTTCCGCACTGCACATTGTCACTAGCATAGGGTTTTGTTGTAAATCTAGAAGAACTACAGCTCTTAATGGAGATTAGATTATCCTAATTCCGGGGCTTTGCTCCGTGCACTTGCTGTGGGACGGTGTGTAGAACGAGATTTTTGCACGATCTTGTGTTTGGCTGATTTGACCGTTACACTTGATTATGTTAGGGTCTGTGAGTACAGCTCTATTCTGGTGATAGATAGACAAGCGAGGGGGACCTGTTGGACTCATTCGCTAGCGTGTGGTATCAAGGGAATGGTGCAGTATCTGCTTGTAGAGGGTTCCTCAAGCATTGCTAAGGTCCATCGCATCATTTCGCGCGAATTCACTGCGTGCGGCACTGAATTTGTCCACTACCACATCACACAGATCCATCAGGTCCTCAAGGCCTTTCATTAGAGCGTCGTACGCAGTGGTGCCATCTTTGAGCCAATTAGCCTCCCGCAACATGGGCCTCCTCGAGCCAACTCACCGTATGTCTGTATACGAATGTTCATCTTCGCCTCAGACGGGTGGGGTATCGAGTACCCACAAAACTCAACCAAGGGACTGGATGATCGGGGTGACTGGTTAGCATAGTGTCCCGCGCACGGGCACAGCTGCCCCGCCCTGGGGCTCTTACTTCTTCATGATGATGTATCGCAACGCATTCCCAAGCGTATGGTCCTCGCCTTCCAGCTGGAAGGATGTGGCCGTATCGCTGCTACCCGGAAGCTGCATGGACACGACGTCAGCGTGGCTTCCCTGATGGTATTTGCAGAACACCCTAAGAACTGACTACTCGTATCCGGTTGTCTGCAACTTCCAGCATGGGCTGAGGAGCAGGGGCAGCGTCCTCGACTGCCGGCGCATCGGCCATTGGCTGGTCTTGTGAAGCCGAAGGCATATTTGCAGTGTACCACTATACGCGTATGTGCAAGCACATTCGACGGCCAACGCAAGCAGCAGCCGGGATGGCGTTAGTGTTGGCGGTGTTGCTTGTGTGCGAGTAATTAAGTAATGTAACTACATGAACATACATACGTAAATTTATAGGGCACAAGTGCTACTTCGGCGCACTATCTATGGATACGGCGGTCTGGCCTTAGCGAGAGATCATTGTCTCGGCTATCTCCCTCAGTTGCGCTGCACAGGGAAGTACAGTGGTGGGCTCTGCACCGCTCCGTGCAATATATATGATTATATACATGTATATTGTACGGACGACGGAATACGCACGTATCTCCTCGTCTGGGTGCGCGCGGGGTTTACTTGACCGGTCGCGGATAGATTGCGTTAGATTAGCAGATTGGGCTGGCCGGCAGCATTCTGGGCCCTTTTGCGCTGTTTCGGGGACGATGCCGATGCTAGCCCGGCGGTATGGGCGATAGCGGTGCGTGTTGTTGCCGGTGTTTGGTTTGCTCTTGCTGCGCCGTTCTCGAGTGCTGGTTCCTGGATGCGGAGGACGTGCCCTACAAGACGGACCAGCCGAGGAAGGCTGCAAATGGCAGGAAAATGCGTTGGGTGTGACCGCGACGCGAGTACCTGCATTCCCTCGCCCCGCCGTATTTTCTTTTTCGCCAGCTGACAATTGACATTTGGTGGCGCATACCGCGACCCAGAGCAACAAGCCCTTCCTCTGTAGACGATATTGTCCAGTGCCATGGTATGTTTGAATCTCGTACAATCTCGTACAATACTGTACGTGTACATACATACATACGTACATACACACGGAAGTACCTGTACATGTAATAATACAACACCTGCTCTCCAAGGAGTGCTCATGTCATCTTTCTCATGCAGCCGTGTGCCGTTTCAGTGGTCGTCCTCGCGCGCGGCACTACAGACTACGTACAAAGCTTTCGTGATGTATGGCTGGTGGAGTAACCGCTGCGCAATATTGGCACGCACGTGGGAGTGCGTCATGCAATCGGCCAGCGTCAAGCTGCCCGTGGAGCTGCCGTGGGATCTGCTGGAAAGCAGAGCGAATGGTGAGTGGTGGAGGAGGAGGAGGAGGCACGGAGTATTTTCCTATCCAGAATGCCCGTTGCGGGGTAGGATGGGAAGAAAGGCGCCTGGACAAGCTCGAGACTCTCCAGCCGGAGATGGGATTCCTGCAGGGGCTAACCATGAAGTGCATATTTGGTATCTGTACATACATACATACATACATACATACATCTATTGGGATCGTCAGCGTACTTGCTGCGTGCAAGAACCTCTGGGATAGATGGTTAAATGGCAAAAGAACGCTGACCGTCTTTTTGGGAGCGGGCAACCTCGTGGTCTGAAGCCGTCGCCAAGTTGCCATGACGGAGCAGTAATCTCACTGGGCCAATTGCCGGCATACCAGAGTACACTACTACATAGTATATTCACACTCGCACTCGCACTCGCACTCTCGCTGGTGCAAAGTCCTTGAAAATTTTGAAATTTCACACTCGCCTTGACGGCCAGCGTTTCATAAGCGCCAGAGGGTCCAGCCTGGTTAGCGGTTGGCGGGAATATGAAACGAACAGCACGGGGTCCCTGCCACCCGGATTGAGTTGACAGCAGCAAACTCCAATATTTGCTCTCTTTTCTTTTTCCTCACCCCTCTCGTCCCCTAATCCGCACTTCTGGCAATGCGCCGGGTCCTGGATCCTGGGATCTGGAATTAGCGGGCAAGTCCCGGTCGCTGCAGGAGTTGTGCATCCAGCGCCAGGGAAAAGCAGAGGAAAGAGGGAAGGAAGGGAAGGAAGGGAAGGAAGGGAAGGATGAAAAAGCGCAAAAGGGGGCCATCCGAATGGACGGGCCTGCAGTTGGGGGTGGGGCTTCTACTGGATTACGTGGTATTCTGCCTGCTGCTGAGTCCGACGCTGGAGCACTGGCTGGTGTTGGTTGGCTCGGGGGGGGAGAAGTCAGTGATCGGTAGTCTAGGGTAAATGATGCTGGTCGCGGGCGCGTTGTGTGGTTGGGCTGCTAGGCTGCAACGGCGGGTTTGGCTGGGGCTTGGGTCGCAGCCCGTCATTACACGAGGGAGCTGAGTAGAGGATATGTTTTGGGTAGACTGCTAGAGTAATTGTCAGACGGAAAGGTAATCAGGACCGACAGCAATCAATCGGGTCGCGATAAGTGCTGGCCGGGTCGCCAGCCGGGCCAGCAAATTGAAGATGGGGCATCCAGTTTTGCGAAACGCCGAGTTCGGATTTGGAGGGTTTGGAGGGGGGTGGGTGGGTGGTGAGTGTGCGGTGTGGTTAGGTTTCTTGGGGGGGGGGGGAGGTTTGGGTTTGGAGTTGGGGTTGGGTTTGTCTGGGGATGGGGATGGGGATGGCTTTGTTGGGTTGTGGGTTGGGCTGGTCGTTTCGTTTCGCGAGGTGGACGGGCGAGTGATTGGTTTGGTTGTAGGGCAGCTCGCGGTTGTTGTTTTAGCGGATCGAGGTGGAACGGAGGTGGAGATGTACAGGTACCTGTAGAACCAAGTACCTGTCGGAGTACCTGTCGAAGTATAGAGTACCTGTTACCTGTACATGCTTTGTATTCCCGTGCTCTACAGTGCTCTTCAGTGCTCTACAGACAGACTTGCGCTGCATCGTACTGTAGGTTTCTCCTGTACAGCTTCCTGTACAGCTTCCCGTACAGCTTTTCCTATCCTATCCTGCCCTCCGTAGTCATTCATCTTCCACCGTAAATACAGCACACACACTCTCTCTCTCTCTACAGAAGCAGAGGGCAGAGGGAGTGTGCACAAGTCCTTGTACATGTACATGTACATGTACTTGCATCTGTACCTGTACCGGTACCGGCTACATACTCGGTCTATACAAGATACACGCGCTGTACCGTGCGCTGCAAAGTAGCAGTGACGCCCGCTGTCCCTGGCTTCGTTTTGCCTTCGCCAAACCCTCCACTCGCCCCATCCGTCCCGAGACAACCACTTGCCCTCTTGCCCTCTTGCCCTCTTGCCCTCTTACCCTCTTACCCTCTTGCCCTCTTACCCACTTACCCACTTGCCACCTGCTGCTGCACTCGCTGCCTCACTCGCTGCTGCCCTGACCTGCGGCATCGACCAGCGGCCAGCGGCGGACGTTTCGTCGCTGCAACCTGAGCTGTCTCATCCTGCCCTCCTTTCCGCCTGCTCGCTGCCAGCCGTAGAATACCCTCATCCTCCCCGTCTGCTCTCCTCTGTCGTTCCCTTCTTCCCTCTCTCTCTCTTTCTCTCCCCCTCCCTCTCTCCTCTCTCTCTCTCTCTTCTATTTCGCCGTGCGCACCAGGAGCAAAGACCCTCCGACCACGTCTCTCTCGCGCTCTCGCACTCCAGCCCCCTCCCCGACTTCTCTCACGCTCTCTCACGCCCTCGCCCCCCCCCCCCCCCCCCCCCCCCCCCCCCCCCCCCCCCCCCCCCGACCACCGAGGATCCCGCGTCGCAGCACGAACTGCAAGAACAACCAGCAGTTCGTTCGGTGGTGCAACAAGTCTCTCGTTTAGAAAGTCGTCCCCCTCCCCCACCCGCAAGCAAGCAGCAAGCAGGCAGGAGACAAGCAAGCTACTGTCGCTTGGCCCGGCTTCACCTTGTCTTGCGCGACCGCTGCTGCTTCTGGAAAATATATCCCGTTCCACCATCCTCCTCCTGCGCCGTCCTGCGATATCCTGCAATATCCTGCGATAGAAAGCAGAGACGGCTCCCCGTCGAGTGGGATTCGCGCCTGTTGGTCGACGCTCGCTACTCCGCCTACCACCGGCGACTATGACTACCGTTGCTATTCCTCCCACCATGGCTCCGCTGCCTCCCCTGGCCGTGGAACACAATGTGAGCCCGAGGGTGAGCCAGCAGAAACCCGCAGCACCGCCGCGTGCATCGACGCTGAGCACTTCATCGGCCCCGAGTTCGTCTCCGGCAGCAGCAGCGGCCCCGAGCACGACCGCCGATGGAGGATCGTCAAAGACGACGACGGCGACGGCGGCGACGACGACTCCAGAGAGAACCCGTTCACCAAACGCGTACGTAGCCGCGCATATATTTTTTTTCCCTTTCGCTTTGTGCGAGTCTTCTATCTGTGGGATGCTGCCCGACATGAAGGTCAACTGACTTCAACCATGTATAGTACACGAAGTGGACCTCCCCCGAAGATCATCGTCAAGAAAGAACCGCCAACCTCTCCCGAACTCCCGACGTCTCGACACCGACCGCGCAAACTTGATCTGTCCAAGGATCCGTCGGGGCCGGGGGCTCAACTGTTATCGTCGCGGCCGTCAGGTGGCCAATTGACTGCAAGGGACGGCCCACTGGCCATGCAGGATGTAGGGTTGGCCTGCCTCTCTCCTGGATTCTCCACTCAAGACCCCACTATGAGAGAACAGCTGCAGCGAAGCATATCGGTCCGAGATCATCAGAGGTCTATCATAGAGTCGCGGCTCCAGAAGACGGCGAAGCCTGGTGACAATACTGAAGGTGGCGCTAAGACGGGAGACATTACTGCCCCTGGTGGACTGAAAACCCCTGGCACATCAAGAAAAAGGCCCCCTCCAGGCCTCTCTATTGTTCCCCCTTCGCATGAGCAATTCGCCAATGAAAGGGTCATCCAGTCTGCACCTCTACATCAGACTTTCACTGGCAGACACCAACCTCATCCGGCTACCCGTCACACCGCTAATCAACATTCTAACTTGTCTAATACTTCCCACATCCATCATGTACCAGCAACCCAAACGAACAATAGACTACCACCCATCACCGATGTTTTTGCCTCGGAGGGACTTGGTGCTCATAGGGGAGGCCGAAATGGCTATTATCAATCTGGCTCAGCTTCCAATTCTTCACATTCTAATAATCGCCCTTCGTTTCCTTCACCTGGGAACCCACCTACACAAGCTCCGGCTACAACCACACCGTCAGCAAGACCAAGAGATTACCGGTCAGCTGAGGAAGCAGTCGCCTCCATGTCCGGGGGTAGAGAAGATCTCCTGCCCAAGATAATTCATTATGGGGGTCACCAACCACCGACTCCCCCATCTCCAAATGGCAACGGCCTTACCCCGCAGAAAACAGGTCATCATGAAACCGGCAATGGTTTGGGTCGAACTGGAGGTGGACGGAGAAGAGCAAGGGCTGAATACGAAAGGGACATGGGTAGCCCACCGCTTGGAAGTGGGCCGGATGCGCGACGGGGGCCATTTGGCGAAGGAAGAGAGAGTCCCGAGAGTCAAAGAAGAAAAAAAGAGGAGTTCCTTACATTGTGTTCACGTGCCTGGGACCTTTTCCACTCTTGACCTTTAACTATTCACCGCTTCACGTATTAAAGGATATTTTATTTCACAGAATTTCCCTTGAGTTTACCTGTCTTTACATGTGTTCTTGTTTGTTTGCTGGTCACCGCAAATTTTGCGTATGCCGCTTTACTTATCAGGGGTTTCAAAAGCCGGACTAATTAGGGAAATATTTTTCGGTTGTGGTTATTCTGTTGATCAATGGGTCTTTCTAATGATCACGAGAATGAGAAACACGAGGCCGACGCTCCTTTCTTGTATCGGTCAGGGAAGTGGTGGCGTTAGCTTGGCAGGGCGGGTGGTGGATGGCGGGCAGGAGTGGTGGGGTCTGGGAGTTACGGGGCGCTTCAATTCTCGAAGCGTAGTCTGTACCTCCGGGGAGCTGCCCCTGTCAAGGGGAACATGGTCAAAGGCTATGGATTTGGTTGGCTGTAGGTGTTTTTATTATTATTGAGCATGGAGCCCGCTCAATCGATATTCTCCTTTTTCGCTGTTCAATCTTCCATCATCGGATCTCTCATCATCATCATCATCATCATCATCAAACTTTTTCTAGTCGAGATTTTCTTTTTTGTGTAACGGTTCATCGATTGAGTGTGTCGCCTTTTCTTGTTCCATCAGTTTCTGTTACTGCTGTACATATTTCCTTTTTGGCCTACCAGGTCTAACAGGGTAGAATCTCGCGGTAGTTGCAAGACAGAGAGATAACAGGAAGAGAAAACTTCGCACAGTCCACTGGCCGCTATATTTTACTGATTATAATTGGGTTGCGCGTGCCTGTTGTGGGTGTCTTGCTTGGTTGGGCAAGGCGGTTAGTTTTGTATAACAGCCGAAAGGGGGAGGGGGAGGGAGGGGCATATCTAGTCCCCCCCCTTTTCTCCTATATACTACGAATTGAAAATTCGTGAATACAACAACTCGTGCCTCCCCTGATACAAGTCTAGCATAGGAACAACCTGCCCTGCATCCTCCACTTCCACTTCCCATTCCCTCCTGACGGCTTCCCAAATCACCACCTGTACCCACTCCGCAGCCAACACCGCGTGGGCCTGATAGGGGCCCATTACACCAGCACGCACAGCTGCCGATAACAGGGCTTTGATATGGTTGAACAAGAAGAGGTGGGCTGTTTGAGGAAGGGAGAGAGACATGGCACAGGAGATTGCGCCCCAAAGGGGGGGGAAATGGGCACTCGGCGTATCAGGTAGAGGTGGTGAGGCACGAAGCCGGGCGCGGAATGAATCCAGCACCTCCACAGCAGCAGCAGCAGCAGCAGCAGCAGCAGCACCACCACCACCAGCACCACCACTACCCCACACCTCTCCAGCAAAAGCACGCCCCCATACCCCAAACAGCGCACGTCCCTGCGCCACACTAGCGCGCCTTGCAACGGCGCACAGCAGCGAAGCGTCGTAGTCGTGATCCAAGCGGGCAAGACGGGCGGGACCGCGATAGGCAGCGAGGACGTAGGGCAGGGCGGAGGCGGCGAGAGATCGAAGAGACAGGCCGAGGAAGCGGTTGAAGTCGGGCTTCTGCGGCGCGTGCACCAGGTAGGATTCGAGCCCGCAAGAAAACGCAAACGTGCCCAACGGCAGCGCCGAGTCGGAGAGCAGGAGGAGCGCGTGGTGGGAGGATGAGGGGGAGGAGGAGGTGGGGAGGCCGCGCGCGGCTGCGGTTATTGTTAGTTGGGCTCTTCCCCTCCTGGTAGGTGGTAGATAGATAGGTGGATGCCGTAGCCCTTCGGACCTTGCTCATCATCGCCGTCAGCGTGCCTGCTCGCTGTCTTCCGTCTCAACGCAGCCTCCGCATCCCGCAGCCTGATCTCCAAACTCGCTATTTCCTGCCTGAGGGATTCCGAATCCGTGCCCTCACCGGCCATTGGTCTTCTCGTTCTGGCCCCGTTGTGGGTCCTCCACTTGGGGATTCCTGAGGTTGCGGGGTGCACAGCCAATGTGTATGTTGGATGTCGATGTAGGCGGAGAAGGTTATGTTATGTATCGGCCCATTCCCACGTGATTCAACCTAGGTCATGTGCTCCTACGGAGAACTATTTGGACTAGATACAGAGCTGCTGATGTGTCCGACTTGGGCTTCCTCAGGGGAAGAAACAAATGGCCTCCCCAATACCTATTCTTAACATTGTATACCAAACGCCGCAACAATGCTGTGGATATCCCCATGCCCTGAATTTCAACAAGAATGAAAACATACGATATTAATCTGTGCCTCAAGGGGCTGTGGGACGGCGATGCCACTCAATGGGTCCCCAAGCCCTGCTCGCCGTTCCCCCATTGGTCTTTGGGTGCGAATCTGGAGCCCTTGCGCTTGGTGCTCTGTGCTCCCTGTCCAGCCCTATCTGTACATCCAACTGCTGTCGAGATAGCTACGGCAGGCACTCAGGCGCCTTCCCCACTAGCACTCCGACTCACTGCGCGTCTGGTTTCCTCTCGGTAGAACTCGATGCCTTCAGTGATAGTGTTCATGACCTTTCGCACCTCTGCGAACAGTTCCTCATCTTCCTCTTCCGGGTTTCCGTCTTTGGGGTTTTGAGCAGTAGAGGTGTCCCCCATTGTGGTTCCCTTGGCCCAGATTTTCTTTTGTGCGGGTTGCTGTTGAGAGTCCGGATCGTCATATGATCGCTTCTTTTGTAGAGGCTTGACGGCTGCTGGAGCAACACTCCCATTGGGCAGCTTCTCAATACCTCTGGCTTTGAGTCTAAAGTAATCGGTGTTCGTTTTGTCCCGGCCACCTCTGTGAAGCTGCGACCAAGACCCGGGCTGTAGAGAAGAACCGCGTGAGGAGGCGGATCTAGGGCTGATTTGTAGCTCTTGGCTGCTGAGTTTGGGCAAACCTTCTGTATTACTTAGAGTGCGAGATCTTTGATGCTGTCTGACAAAGGTCTCAACTGGCCTGGAGTACGGTGACTCTACTTCCTGGCGTAAGCGTTTCCATTTTGCTAATAACTCCCCGTCGAAGATATCGCTACCCCGTAGGTCGTTGGGGAGGCTATATCTCTTGCTAGGAGATGCGCTCAAATAGTGCTCTCCAATTCGACGGCTCTTTACCGGTGGTGGGTCCGCATCATCTACAGGCGCGCCTCCCTTGCGTTTGGTCGACTTCCCTTTTGCCGTCGGCGGACTCCCCGGTGACATCACTGAATGCTCTCTGAGTTTGCCTCCCGTCGACCCATGGACAATGGCATTCGCAGTCCCATTCATAGTGGAACCGTTTATCCTTTGACGGCTCCCTTGCGATTGTGATTCATTGGGCTGCGAAGCAATTGGAGCTCGTAGTTTGGCAAGGTTTGGACTAATTGTTGGCAGGACCAATTCTGCAAGGGGAGCGATATGAGGGGTGAGGTCGAGGTCGTTTTTGCTGTCAACAATCACTAAGTTTCTGCCGATGACGTTCGGTGGTAGAGACTTGATGTCTAGAGCTTCGGTAGCCTGTAAGGGTATGAAAAATATGAGATTTTGCTTTATTAATTTGGGGTTAGATGTCATACCGCTCGGATACGGTCGAGTCGACCCTTCGACATACACCGTCCCAAGTCAACATCATTGAAGCTGAGGTCTGTCGAATCAAGAGGAGACCGATAACAGATCACAAACAACGCAACATTAGGGTATTTGCTCCTCCCGCATATGTGCTCCATTGTCTGATGAAGGTTCTCCCGATCCTTTTTGAATCGCTCTTCATTTCCCAAGCTGAAATCGACCGAGCATCCAAAAACGACACAACCAACATCGAGGAATAGATCTGGAGTGATAGCCTTGGAAAACGCGGTGAATGATAATCGATTCGACGTCTTTTTGATGACGAGGCCTGTGTTGGTGTCTTCTCCGTTGTATAATCCAAACTTATTCTGCCACCAGTAGTCAGACTTCGGGTCTGAATTGACAGCAAACAGACCCCATCGGCCTTCCGGAACCTTTGCTTCCAAGAAAGCTTGCTTGACAGGACCTTGAAAGATTTTGATCAGTGGGATGGGCCGATAGATTAGGTTTTTGGCCTCAATAGCTTGAGTTAGTGCTTCTTCACTAGTCATGTCGCGGCTTGCCCGGTACGGTACGGGTGTCCAAACGAGTTCCTGCTGATTATTTGCTGTCCTGCCTCTCGCACGGCGTCTGCGACCGCGTCGCCTTAGGCTGTTCCGGTGAGCTATCACTTTCCACCGATAAAAATATCGCTGCATAAGTTTTCGCCGGCGGAAGTCGTCTGAGAATTATAAGTAAGTGCATGGTGAGCGTAGCGTATTAGCGTTGAGAACGAACCTGCTTCTTGGTGAGAGTTTTCTTCTGCTATCTGTTGTCTTGCACTCTCTTCGATTCTGGGGAAAATATTCTGAAAAAACTGGTCATAGATTCCACCATTCCCCCAAAGAAACCAGTTCGAAAACTCATTAGTTATCTCCCCGACTGGTTTTGCGTTTTCGGTCTGTGCTTGCGGTGCAGGGTCATTTTGACCCAGGTGAGGGGGTTCTTTCGAAGCGGAAGTTCTGTATATGGAGTGGCTTAGTGTGTTTGTGCTAGGATCGGTAGTTTTTTGCTTGAGGATCGGCCTAGGCATTGGGGGTGAGATTGGGAGTGTGGGTAGCTCTGTAGCCGGCGGGAGTGGCGGGATGCTCGAAGAGACTGGGATATGAACGTCGAATATTGGTTCAGGATTTTGCTGATCCGGCGTTCCGCCTTGCTGTTGAAAGGGGGTCGTCTTCGCTGGTGTGAAATTAGACGAGGGTAATGGCTTCTGATGGGGCGGTGTTGGGTTGGTTTGAGGCCTAGCGGTTGTAGGTAGTTGCTGACTGCTAGCGAAACCCCCGAACGGAGATCCCCCGATAGATGTAGGGATGGTGGATGGCATAGGCGGCGAAGCCTCGTCAACGATGAACCCGCCGTAGTTTGATTCGGCATTCGAAGGGGGGGGCTCCTGTATATCGCGAAGGTCCGGTTTTATAGGTGCGGGGCTGGTAAACGGGTTTGTCGATGGCAAACTAGGGAAGGGGGAGAGCGGTCTGGATGGGAACGCATTAAGAGCGTCAGGCGCTTGATTTGTTGATATGGGTGCTGAGGGTGCTGAGGACGCCGGGGTGAAACTGAAGATCGACTGGGCCTGGGGTTTTGACGTACCACTGGCGGTACCGAATGATACCATAGGGGGAGACGGACGGACGTTGCTTAAAACCGAAGGTGTTGAGAACACACTTCCAATTTTAGCAGGTATCTCTGCGCCCGGGTTGGCTGGGCCGATGGGCTTTGAGATTATGCTAGAAAACGGTTGTGTGTGTAGTGATCCATTTTGAAACGGGTTAGTAGAAGTTACCCCAGACGGCTTTGTATTCTCCACTGAACTGTTTCCATTAAGCATGATCGAAGGCTTTCCGAAGCTGGTAGTCTCCGATGTTCCGAACATTGCCCTGGGGGCTGGAGTGCCACTGGAAACCACCGAAGGCTTTCCGAAGCTCGTAGTCTCCGATGTTCCGAAGGGTGTCCTAAAGGCTGGAGAACCGCTGGAAACCACCGAAGGCTTTCCGAAGCTTGTAGTCTCCGATGTTCCGAAGGTTGTCCTAGGGGCTGGAGGGCCACTGGAAACCACCGAAGGCTTTCCAAAGCTCGTAGTCCCCGATGTTCCGAAGGGTGTCTTAAAGACTGGAGGGCTACTGGGAGCCACCGAAGGCTTGCCGAAAGGAAATGAGTTATTCGCTGATGCAAGCGGAGAGTTGCCAAACGTTCCAGGTTTGAATGAACTGCTCTGGCTACCGAACATGGGGAAGGCTAGGCCGGGGGACGGGTTGAGTGGCTTTTCTTTCTTGTCAGACGAACCGTCAGATAGGTCACCTATATTGTTTATGGGAGGTGCTATCGAAGGATGTGGCGCAGCAGCCTCGTTGGTAGGTTTGAATCCTTGATTTGGTTCGTCTTCTCCATCAGAAACGAATAGGGAGTCACCCTTGAGCGAGGCTGGCGTGAACTGAGGACCAGCCTGGTTATGCTTGGGTCTCTTGATCAACCCCATTTCTCTTGCCTGCCGAACGCTGTAACCGTGAGCAATAGCGGGGTATGTTCTGTTATGTCGTTTGAACTCTACCAAGCTATCAGAAAATATCTGGGTAGGCCAAGGAGATGGGTCTAAGAGTGTTGTCAATATTGTTGAACCGGTATTGATCTAGGGGGATTGACTGTGCGTACCCACTGGGCCCGAGTCCAAAACGAGAAAAGCATCGCCGTCCTCTCTCTCCCTAATTTGCATGCCAAACATCTCGCAGAATGACTGTACTTGATCCTCATCGTCGAAGCCGAGAAACTCCATTAGGTCACTCAGGACCCAGTCATCAACCACATTGCGGACTTTGGAACTTGTTACGATAGCAGATAACGCCATTCTCCGAATCCGGTTGAAGTGGATCTCGGCGACGCACGCCATAATATAAGATACCTTGGTTGATCTGATGAGCGACCAAAATCTGCCGAATGAGTTCTGGACAATATCGGGAGTCACAGCAGGGCTGACTTTTTCGAGAGGACCCCGAGCGTCATGAGCGTTCTGCCAAGCAGCGTGTATTTCTAGAGCCGTCTGAACTCGAGGGTGGTTGAAAGTTTCTGCCGGCCAACCCTGTGCCTCCTTTTCAATATCCGGGATTTGAATATATGCAAGAATATAGATAGCGCAGAACTCGGCTTCGTTTTTGCACTTGATGCCCCAGAACCTGCAGTCCTCATAGAAGTGCATAATCGACGTGAGCGTCTTGAAGAACTGCTCCTGCTCTTGCTGATGACTAAAGTCGCCGCTGTCGATATCTGGGTCGGAGAGTTGGTGCAAAGAAAGTATATGCATGCGGCATATGCGTTCAAAGCAATCAACAGCTATGTGGATATTCTTGGACTTTCCCACATTTTGAAAGGTAAAGTCTTGGCGGATGCTTCGTGTTCGAGTCCAGAGAAACTTGTTCGTTTTCGTCAGCGGCAGTGGCCCGCCGAGGATTTCATCAATGAGATAATTGAGCGTTTTCTAAGACGAGTAAGAGTTGGTTCACCCGTAGCAATGAGATTCTAGATAATACCTGAAGCGCCAGAGGCGGCCGCACGTCTGAGGGTAATGGTGCATCATTCCCAGCGGCTGAACGTCGATATTCCTTCACCATGCGTTCCGGAACCGGCCTTCCAGACGCCTCTGGAGGATCCTACCGGGAGCATATGTCAGCAACCGATACCTCCAGGTTTTCCGATGATCCTCACTTTTTCACAGATGTCCACTGCCCGCTGCACGACCCTCTCCACCTTCTCGAATTCAGGGCACATGCCTAAGCATGTACCTCGAAATGTGATCGCATCCTTCAGCTTCCTGCGGACGTCAGGGTCATCCATGAGTCCTCGTTTTATTGCTTCCCGGCGCTCAGATACCCGGCGTGTCTTAAGCTGTGGCACGATACTCAGGTCACTATACATTCCCCAGTCAGCGGTTATCGGGAGGAGCGTATACCTGTTGATATAAAGCCTCTGGTGTCCCTTGGGAGCCTTGCGATGCGGGCTGCGAGGATGCATCTTCGCTACCAGATGAGTTATTGGATCTCTTCCACCTCTTGCTATTCTGGCCATTGCTATTGGTTTTCTTTACACCCCGATTCGCGGAATCTCTCCCGCCTCCTCCGCTTCCTTTCCCTTGGCCATTTTCTCTACCCTGTCCATTATCCCTTGCCCTGCTGTTAGCCACCCTGCCATTGCCTCCGCTTCGCCTTCCTCCCCATGGTGGCGACATCTCTGCGTCTGGTCGGGTTCAGCCCGTCATGGATGGAGATGTGGTATAGCGCGGAAAAAAGCAGGCCTTAATACGGGAGACCGAGGTATTGAGTCGAGAATAGCCGGCGGGGAGCGACAGTAGACAAGAGACAGACCTTCGAGTTAGCACACCAGCTTGCGGACGGGCGATAGATCTGGACGGCGGGTTCGATCAACAACACGGTAACGCGAAAGCAGCGGAGAGCGCCGTGCTACGTGTCGGTGCGAGTGAATAGCAAAGCGCGGTGTGTGAGTGTATTTGGGTGTTGTTGCGCGACTGGTAAGCCAGACCCGTGGATGCTCCAGGACTTCGAGGACGACGGTGTTGAAAGAGACAGTGCTCTCTTTGTGTCGGCGGGGGATGGGCAATGCACGTCGTTTTCTCTGTAGTTCGATTGTCAAAAGCAGCAAAACTGTGACGCTCGCTTGTGGCACGTGTTTTTTAGCCGCATCGCTATTGATGCGCCGGACGGACTATAGATTACAGAGGAGTGTGGGGTACAGAGGACAGAGTACGGAGCCACTGATCTTTGATGGTGTATTGGACTGACTACGCTCGAGTTTCCCACACGTCATGCTAATTAAACCCAAGCTTTTGTGGTTCCTAGTGCTTTTCATGTGCATGCGTAAACACGGACGAGAGAGTACCCCGTCAAGGGGGATTTGTCCAATTAACTAGGCCTTGTGCAGGCAGCTCCAGTGAGTGGTGGAGCTGCTAGAGAGCCGCTACTACAGAGCTGGCAGGGTTGGGAATTACACCCCTCCCGCATCCGCTGGGACCGTTGAGAGACTAGGAGAAATATTCCAAAGTGTTCTGCTTAACAACATGGAGTTCGGCTTTGACGAACTTTCAGACTGGACTGGCTCTGGGTAGTCGCATTGGGGGCGACTGGGGAGAGTCGGATCTGGCTGCCCCAGAGCATACAATGCACACCACCTTTCTGCAGTGGCTCTCCCCTATAGTGCATTCTGGAATTCAGTGTCCTGCCCCACGAAGGATTCTGGAATATATACCCGCAGTGGGCAACTGCAAAAAGGTGGGGTGTGTTCAGGTATGTATGATTTGGTATAGGTAGTATTGGAGTTCTTTCCGCCCATTGGTGAATCTACTATCTCTAAAGGATGGATCTCTGAGGTAGAGAATGGGCTCCGGTGTGGGTAAGAGAGAAAATCTCATCACAGAATAGTCTTGCGTAAAGGGGCTGCTTGGGTGGTAACCTAACCACTAGGAGAAACCGTGTTGGCGTATGCTAGATGGGGTGGTAACTATAACTCTGAAATCGGGAAACCTTGCTCGAGACCAGGTATGGGGGAGTAATGAACAATAGGCGTAATATCCAAACAATGGGCTAATCTTGTGGAGCTTGGGGATATTGGGTTGGAAGATTGAACGAGAGAAGACAAGGAGAGCGGGCAAAAGACGCTGTATATAGCTATTTGCTCCTACAGGGTTCTCCCGGGCACATCGTACTTGCTATATCCAAGCTTTGCCGGTTGATGAGAAATAATTCTAACTCGAGGTATATAGTCGCGGATAAGCTCCGTCTGGCATCCGCTTGGGGCCGCATCAACTCTAGTAGTTCTCTTGGGTTCGCTTTTCTTCAGTAGTCTAGGACATAGGAATTCTAATCTAGGCATCCCATAGTCATTATTGGGTGTTCTAGTCGGGAGTCAGAAGCGGACGTGCCAGAGGGGATTGTCCGGGCCCCTTCCGTGGGCGATATTGGGCGGCGGTTGGATGGTGCGGGGGCCTCCGTAGATGAGTGTTTTGGGATGAATGTTCTGTGGGAGCTAGGTGTTCCACGGGCGCAGGCGGTGAATGGCAGAATCCTGTTGTTCAGCGGCGGGAATACGCCACACATCGGCCAACTTCGAGACACCTGGCAGAAAGAAACCCAACACTAGGACCTAGCCTGGTCACTGGAACATGATGGGTCTTGATCTGCCAATGGCAGGACTGGCTAGTGGTGCTGAGGTCTGATGATGGTGTTCTAGTGCGAGGTCCCGTCTCAATTTCATTTCGAGTCGTACTGCATATTCCTAAGGGTTTCTGGTGATTACGTTAGCGTAGTGGAGCCGGAGATATTTAGCCTGCTCTTTGGACTGGTGGAGTACCTATTGTTAGCTGGGTAAAGTTCGACTCGTCATGAATCGCCAGGAGAATATTATCGTCGAACTCACGGTAGAATAGGGTGGGGAAACCAATACTCTCCAAGCACTGTTCGACGTTGCATCTTGCCGGGGCGCGACATTTGTCCGATTAGTTATCAATGCCGAATCGAACCCCGTATGAGCATTGGTATCATTAGCTGATTCACGGTGACCACCGTATAAAGCTCGCACTGGAGTGCAATGGTTCTACCATGCAAGTGCCCAGCGCCACATAGCTGCCGCGCGCTGGGGAAGTAGATCTCGACCGTAAAAGTCAACAACACAGTTGGCCGGCTTCTACGGGAGCCTAGTCTTGGGCAACCGCAAAGCGGGCGTAGTGCAGGTATCTCACCATCTCGATAGCAAGTACAGAGTATTCGGTCCATACACCCATATCCATGGTACATCCATGTGTACGGAGTAGGATGTATGTACATGTACATACTCTGCTCCGTAGAGCACTCCGTCCCGAGACCAACTCTGCAGGAGCTGGTCACTGACGGCTTCAGGCACTCTCTGGCCTGCAGGTCTGTGCCGCTACCTCCCCCACGTTGCATCGAGAGCAGCGCAGACGCGACAGCACGTGGGCTCGCCCGGCGGTATACGGATGCATGAGACGGAAAGCCCTGAGGCTGCCGTGCCTCGCTGGGCCAGGCGGGTGCACGAGCGTGCGATAGCAATCGCCAAGCGGAGCACCAGCGGTACAGTATTGTACGTACATTACATGGAATATCATATACATAGTACACACACCAGGTGCATACCGATACCAGCGCCAGGACGGGAAACCCATACCCGTGCTGGTGCTGGTGCTGGTGACACGGCGCTGGTGGCGGGTGGCCATTGATTGCTCGGCTCGGCTTGCGGCTGGGGCGCACATGATCTGCTGACTAAGGGCGACGTCTCTATCCCTCTCAGAACTGGTCGAGCACGAGCAGCGAGGCTGACTCGCTCTCGCTTAAAGCATGTCCCAAGCCCGACCGTCGTGTTAAATTCCGCCTTCACCTGTTTCTTCACGCTTTCAACCTTTATCCTGACCTGAGCCCCGTTCCCGTCCACCTGATCACCATCATCTTCAACCATCTTCAGCCCATCGACGTCGAGTGCGCAGCTCGTTGTCGGCCTCGTCTCTGTCTCACTTCGTCCCCCTCTGTCTCCCTTCATCTCTCTTGTCTCTTTTCCAACTCGTCTAAACGCTTCTCACGGGACGGTGGATCATCTGACCGTTTCATCGCTACCCACACCTCCGTTCACAAAGTCTACGGCTGTGTTGTTGTGTGTGCCTCTCGTCCAATTAAAGCTGCCTGCATTATTTCTCGTGTGCGTCTTCTTGCTTCGAGCTGCATTCTCTGGCCCGAAGGGCTGGTTGCGCGCGACTGGTATTTAGGTCTCGGTCACACCTCAGCCTCCGGCGAGGGATCCTCGGGTGTGCTCATTGACGCGTTGGGTGATTGTAGCAGGTGAGCCTGAGAATACCGTTTTCTTCATTTTCTCACCAACAACCAAACCCCTTCTCCGCACTCTGGAGCTTCCGCGTCGTGTTTGCGACGAACTTGTTTGTTCGTCCGCGACTTCCTCATTTGCAATCCGTTTTTTGCCTGTGCACCCGATCCGGATGATACGTCGTTGACAACTCACGGCTTGTGGGGTTGGGGTTGTCCGCGCCAGCTCAGATCGTTGTTGTCTTGTACTTTGACGTTGCGAATCCTGTTCTCAGGGCCTTGCATTGTTAGCACCTGCTCTGGAATGACGTCTTGTTCTCGCCTGGGCTGCTGTGCTAGTGTACGTCTGAAGGTACGGGCATGGTACCGCCGGTGGCGTGGGCGGACGACCAGGCCGGAGAGGCTTTGAGGAACCGGCGCAGCAGATAACCTCGAGCTCACGCTCGTCTGCATTCTCGTGACACTTTTGCGTGGTAGCTTGGACACGTGCTGACTTCAAGTTGGAACAACCTGAGTAGGCAGCTATACTCACCCTAAAGGAGATTTGACACGAACCACTGCAGAACCGCGTAGCTTTGCCAGCGGACCAGCCAAAGCAAGCACGACAGCAACGGGTCCGCACGCCTCTCTAATTTGCGTCATACGGTTCGGTTCATCAGATCTCTTCGAGTCAGGAGATCCCCTTTCACGAACACCTCACACCAGATAGGTTCGTCCCGTCCTACCCCTCAAATAGTCTTCCTGCGCCTATTTTCATCTGACTCCCTCTGGCTCCAATGCTAACCCCACGCTCCCATACAGTGGCGAGTTGAACGCCATCCCACTCGATTTGCTGCGTAAGAAACTAGCTTTTCGCGTCTACGAATCACGTCTCGCTACGAAGCTCGACTATTTCCTGCAGGGTGCTCGGCATGTCTGACCAGCAGGGTGATCCTCAAAACGCAGACCAGGCCTATCAAGGAGGGCAAGAGGGGGGCTCACAGGAAGGCAATCGGGAGTTAACACCGCACCATCTTGGTGTTGGCGAACCCAGTACTTCAATCAACGCCACATCCAAACGGAAACGCGATCCCTTGGATCACGACGGGTTCGGCACTAGAGGTGGGCCAGGTGACAATACCAGGCGATCGAGCTTCAAGAGGGTTTCTGCTAGTAACACCGCGTCGCTCTCTGCAAACAACTCTGGAATGATTAATGATCCGTCGGGCGGCTCCTACATAGCAAACAACTCATCTGGAACTATCGAAGAAGACATGCACAACACATCATCCGGGTCCATTGATTTCAGTGCTCTCACACAACATCAAGGCGGCGATCCATCAGGCCATCAAGGATCCCTTAACGGGGGGCCTGACCATTCGCACGCTACATCTACAGCTGCTGCGGCTCTCGCTGGAATATACCCGACCATGACTGTCCCTCAACCTACCGATCTTTCATTCGCGAGCGGGGCATCCGGAGAAGGTGATCGAAACCTAGATCCATCTTTCGGGATGGGCGACCACGATGGAAGCCAAAACCAACAGTTGGAACATTTTGGAGTCGATGTTGGTGCGCCCTCTGGGCGAGGTGGCTCTTCTAGGGAGGGCTCAGGCACACAAAAACCCGCTGTAGGTTCGGATGAATGGCACCGGGTCCGAAGGGATAACCATAAGGAAGGTAAGCACAGCTGGAAACACCCCCCTTTAAACCGTCTAAGCAGCTCACAATCTCTTAAAGTTGAACGACGCCGACGGGAAACCATCAATGAAGGAATCAATGAGTTGTCGAAGATCGTTCCCGGCTGCGAAAAGAATAAGGGATCCATCTTGCAGAGAGCTGTGTCGTTTATCACTCAGCTGAAAGAGAACGAGGCGCAAAACATAGAGAAGTGGACACTTGAAAAGCTCCTGACAGAACAAGCCATATCCGAACTCAGCGCCAGCGTCGACAAGCTAAAGAATGAGTGTGAACGGGCATGGAGAGAAGCCGAAACGTGGAAGAAGACATGCCAGAGCGCTGGACTCACCCCTCGAAGATCGGAAGAAGCGAACACGGGCAATGGAACTTCTAGAGGCGAGAGCTAGTATTGGCAGTGCTGAACCTTTCTCTTCCTTGGCATCGGCGGATTATGGTCGCTTATTAGAAAAAAACCGATTCACGCATACAGGAATCTGCACATCCGGGACACGACGAACGAATGATGATGACCGAGACAGGCACATGCGATTACGAGGCGTATCGCTGCGGTTTTACTCTCCTTTCTACTACAGCTGCTGCGCTCCTTGTGTCTCTCGACCCGCCCATCTTTTTCGAGCATCATATCCAATTAATGTCGCGAGGGTTGGTGTTTCGCTCGCCGGGCGGGGGTGCTCTTTGCTTCCTGCGAGCACAAACAATTGCACTTTCCACACTGTCTCAGCTTTCCCCTGGTGAAAATCAGCGGGAAACGAGCACGTGTCTCCGAGGTTCGATTCTTGTCCTTTACCACCATGTAATCTATGACTTTTTATTGCCTGGGTGACGGTTATTGCACTTTCAACACTTGCCTACATTTATCCCGCTGATTAACTTTTCTCTCCCCCTCTCTTCCTGGTTCCTGACTCGCTGGCGTTTGTTTTCTCCATTTCCTCATATCTTGACAAGGCGGCTATGGGATGTCCACCAGGTTCTGAAATGCCCCTCTTTCACATTTTTGCGCCTACTGTCTCTTGTAATCTCCTCCTTTCCCTTTCACAGCCAAGATGCTACACGTGATTCGCCGTACCTACTACAAAGGACCGAATTGGACATGTTCTCTTTAGTGCTCAGATGGGAAACAGCTATCAACCATAAGTTCTTTAGAGAAAATAATAAAATGAAGTTTAAGTATATCAGTCCATGGGGGATAATCTATGAAGTAACAAACGCTGCGCTCGAGCCATAATGGCCACCAAGGGCATACGAAGCTATATGACCTTGGGAATCATCGCATATGCCTAGGTTTCGACTACCAGTAAATCTTCTACCCCTCTACCCAACACGCCGTAACGCCTAATCGCTCCGCTTTGGAAACCAATCACTGAGCTCGTTCCGGCATAGTGTGTCTCCCCTTCACTGCCACTGCGGTTACATACCACCACCAGTATCTCTCGGTCATCCCCTTTGCCTTCTAACAGCGGTTGGAGCCGTGATTGCCAATATTGTATCGTGGCTGTATCGGGGAGCTCCGGGTCGGTTTGAAGGGTTAACGGCGGCTCAGAGGTCAGCCAGGCCATTGGGAGGAGTACAAGGGTGGCAGAAGAGGCCAGAACGTGTGTGGCGAACTCATATTTGTGGAAAGGGGCGATGTAGCGATACGGGTTGATGTCCATGCCTTCAAGTTGCACGACTTGGGTTAGTAAATTTAGACGGCCTCTATCTATCTCGCACACGATACCCCTCCAGCTCAATAGGACATGTGTCGTCCAGTGACAGGCTAGTAGCAGTTTCACTCCTGCCTAAGGCCCTCTTATTCACAATACGAGTCGGGCAGGTACACATAAGTAGGTACGTAGAAGGAAAGGAAAAGGGAAACATACAAATACCCATAGCTACATTTCCAAGTGTTGACACATCGCTAGCAAAGAACCCATCCCTACCTTCTTTCGCCCAAGTTTCGTCAGTCGTATAGAGGTGATGTTTGCGGTAGTTTGCAACCACGCTGCCTGCTGGGGACACCATGACAGCAGAGTTATAGCGAGAAACCGAGCAGTCCTCCGATGCGTGGGTGATTTCCGGGTAGCCGACTGTGACATAGCAATTGAGACGGCGGGCGGTGGAACTTGCCCAAATGGTAGAAGGCCCGGCGGCAGTGGCCTCAAGATGTGGGGATATTCCGGAGAGGGAGCCGAAGCTATAGCCTAGACACGTATAAGTATCAGTAGAAACGTCAGACAGGCGACCCGCAATGGGCGATTCGGCCGAGAGCGTTGCCGCAAATCCCTAACTCACCGGTGAAAGCCAGTTCAGGTAATATGAGGAGATCAAGATTCTGCGGAGCTGCATTCCGGAGAAGAGTCTCTGCTCGCTGGATGTTCTGGCTTATTTTGCCCAAAGATGGAGCGAACTGGAGGCAGGCGATGCGCATGTCGGTGCGATACACAGTGGCAGGTCAGTAGCCGGCGGTGGTTAGGGCATCGACTAGAGCCTCGCTGTCAGTTTGAGTGTCCGAGCGACCTCACCCCGCTCCGCTATCTATCCAAGACAAACTACATACCACATGCCGGGCACCAATTTGAAAAGCCAACTGCCCGCCCCGCACGGCAACTAGCTGATTGTCTACCTTTTCCAGCACGGAATGGCCATCGGGGTAGAGCTGCGGGATGGAGATGGCCCAGTGCGAGGATGGAGGGGTCGCTGCCAGCAGCGATGTCCGACACTGCTGACAAAGCTGTCCCCACCGGTCAACCAACCAACGACTCACCGATCACCGATCACCGACCACCGAGCCACTGCAACTACCTCGCAACGGCGTCAACTCGAATTCCTTCTGTCAACGGGGGGGGAAATACTCAGCGTGCCGGGCGGCTAGAGCTTATAGCTATGCGAGCTCATGGGGCACTGCAGTCGATCCTCAAGAGCTCATCTCATTCCAGTCCCAGCAGGATATGGTACCTTGAGTCATCGAATGATAGAACGCACCGATTCTGTGCAAATGCCGAGGGATGGGGCCCGCTAAGCCCGTCCAGATACGACTTCACACCTTGCTTTCTAGATGTCTGGGTGTCATCGGTAGCAGCGTACGGGGTTGTGTTTGGCGCTGGTGCAATCTGGTATTTGTTGAAGTGGAGGTCGCCCCAGCCTGTAAGGAAAAATTGGCACTTCTACCTTAAACTGGTGAGTCTGTCCTCTAGGTCATACCCCAGGGCATATATAAGTTTTTTTTAACGATAATCGGTCTTCCCTTTAGTTCATAATAGGCGCATTAATAGCATCGACAGCGTTCCAGGCCTGTTTGCAAATTAGCTATTACTCTGGAGTGTGGGCAAGAGATTTCCGATTCTGGACGTCGGTATTCACTATCGTTTCTCTGGCCGTTATATTTGCAATTCAGTTCCTCGAGCATACTCGCTCCCGTAATCCCAATGGGGTTGTCCTCTTCTTCTGGCTTTTCTTAGTCACCGTATACGCGGTTAAAGTTCGATCGCTCATCTCCCAGCAGGCCTACAAAGACCATCTGCCATTTTTCTACAACTTTTGTGTCGGTTTTAGCTTGGCGAGCTTGGAGTTTGTGCTAGAGTATCTGATTCCCAAGAGACAGAGCGATTACGACGCTCTAGGCGATGAAGACGAGTGCCCGATGGAATACGCAGATGTGTTTTCAATCTTAACCTTCGGGTGGATTACGCCGATGATGAGGTACGGCTACCATCACTTTCTTGCCGAGGACGACTTATGGAACCTTCGAAGGCGGGATACTACGGCGGCGACAGGGCAAGCGTTTATGAACGCTTGGGACAAAGAGTTACGTAGAAAGCGGCCATCTCTGTGGATAGCATTGTTTAGGGGTTTCAGCGGACCATATTTCCGTGCTGCCATCTTCAAAGTCTTTAATGACGTACTAGCTTTCGTTCAGCCTCAACTCCTCCGGCTCTTGATCTCTTTCGTTGGTTCATACCGCAGTGATAACCCGCAGCCTATCATTCGCGGCACGGCGATCGCTCTTACTATGTTCGCTGCCTCAGTTTTGCAAACCATTTGTCTTCATCAGTACTTCCAAAGGGCTTTCGAAACGGGGATGAGACTCAAATCCGGTCTCACGGCGGCAATCTACCAGAAATCCTTACGGCTATCGAATGAAGGGCGAGCTGCTAAGTCTACGGGCGATATTGTAAATTTGATGGCTGTCGACACCCAGCGTTTACATGACTTGACTCAGTACGGCCAGCAAGTTTGGTCAGCGCCCCTACAAATCATATTATGCATGGTATCACTGTATCAGCTTGTTGGGCTCACCATGCTCGCTGGCGTTGGAGCGATGATTATCATGATTCCTGTCAATGGCCTTATAGCGAAATTCATGAAGACTCTACAAAAAGAGCAAATGAAGAATAAGGACTCACGGACAAGGCTCATGACCGAAATATTGAACAACATGAAGAGTAAGACTTTTCCTTTATCAGCTCGACATCGCCCCAGACAGTCGTTTCACGGAGGGAATCACAGTAGGCGTTCAGCGAGCCCAAAGCCCAAGCTGCCGCTCTGGCTCCGCAGGAACAGGTCGTCAGTTTGGTTGGGCCCGCCTTTCGCTGCGGCCCTGTTTGTGCGCCATAACTGCCCTTGTCTACTGCAGAGTGAAGGAGCCAGTACCGTCTTCAAGTTAGTCTTGTACTCGGGTCCTTTGTAATGAAGTATGACGACGAATGCTGTCTGGAGTCTATCATGGAGAATACTCAGTACTTGTTTACGTACACTTTTATACTAACTAACATACGACAGGCATCAAACTGTACGCATGGGGGGCACCATTCATGTCTAAACTTAACCACATACGAAACGACCAAGAGCTCAAGACACTCCGCAAGATTGGCGCCGCCCAAGCTTTTGCCAACTTCACCTGGTCCAGTACTCCTTTCCTCGTATCCTGCTCCACCTTCATGGTGTTTGTTCTCACGCAGAAACAACCTCTCACGACTGAAATCGTCTTCCCTGCTCTAACATTGTTCAATCTCCTTACATTCCCCCTAGCAATACTCCCGATGGTCATCACGAGTATAGTCGAGGCTAGTGTTGCAGTGAGTCGCCTGACCAGCTTCTTCACCGCCGACGAATTGCAGCCAGACGCAGTGACTCGTAGAGAGGCAGTGGAGGAAATTGGCGAGGAGTCGGTTCGGATCCTCGATGGGACCTTTACCTGGAACAAATCGGGGGAACATATAGCCCTACACAATATCAACTTCTCAGCATGTAAGGGTGACTTAAGTTGCATCGTTGGTCGTGTTGGCACGGGGAAAACATCCTTCCTTATGGCGATTTTGGGGGACCTTTGGAAGATATGCGGCGGAGTTGTGGTTAGGGGGGACATCGCATACGTCGCACAACAGGCTTGGGTCATGAACGCCTCCGTCAAAGAAAATATCGTTTTTGGCCATCGCTGGGATCCCAATTTTTACGACCAAACCATTAGAGCTTGTGCTTTACTAGAGGACTTTGAGTCTCTCCCAGATGGCGATCGAACCGAAGTTGGCGAGCGGGGCATCTCTCTTAGCGGTGGGCAGAGAGCAAGATTAACGCTTGCCCGAGCCGTCTACGCAAGAGCTGACATCTATCTCCTAGATGACGTTCTATCGGCAGTAGATCAACATGTGGGAAGGCACTTAATCGAACATGTCCTTGGCCCGAAAGGACTTCTGTCCGGGAAAACAAGGATCCTAGCGACAAACTCCATTCCAGTTCTGATGGAGGCAGACCGTATAACGCTGATGAAAGAAGGCAGGATCGTGGAAGCTGGGAGTTATGACCAAGTCATGGCTAACAAAGCAGGGATTGCGAACCTCATCCGAACCGCGAAAAGTCGTGATAATGAGGAAGGCTCCAGTCAGGGCAGTTCCTCCAGTGACGAATACACGACAGTAGAGGAGATTGACACACCATCTTCAGAAGGGGACGAGCTCAAAGACGATGATCTGCTGCAACCGGTAAAGTCAAGAGGCTCAAAGGCTCGCCAATATAGTTCTTCAACCCTCCGGCGAGCTTCTACTGCTAGTTTCAAGAGACCACGGGGCATAACCAACGATGAGGAAGGGGCCGGGCCTAAAACGAAGCAAATCAAAGAACATTCGGAGCAAGGGAAGGTGAAGTGGGATGTTTATGGTGAATATGCGAAGTAGGTTCCAACATTCCTTAGCCAAGTTCGGAGAGACTTAGCCCCAGGGTAGGACTAGCAACCTTGCAGCTGTCGGCGTTTATATGGCTACCTTAGTTGGAGCTCAAACTGCCCAAGTCGGTACGTTCTATAGCCACTCCTTTCCCATACCATGTTTACCCTAGATGGATGCCTTTAGAGTCGTCTAGTAGGAGTGCTAACCCACCCCATAGGTGGTAGTGTGTGGCTCAAGAATTGGTCTCAGAACAACGATGAGCGCAACGGGAATACGGACATAGCCAAATATGTGGGGATCTATTTTGCTTTTGGCATGGGTTCCGCAGCTTTGGTCGTGATTCAAACTCTGATCCTCTGGATTTTCTGCTCCATCGAGGTAGGTTATCAGAAGAAACTCAAACCCCAAACCTTCGCATCTAACCAATAACCAATGGTATATTTTACCGCAGGCGTCTCGAAAACTGCACGAAAGAATGGCGATCGCGATCTTCCGCAGCCCAATGAGTTTCTTTGAAACAACGCCTGCTGGCCGGATTCTTAATCGGTTTTCCAGGTTTGCTTTTTCCACCCCCACCATGACCAAGGGAGCAGTCCTTGACTTGATCGCTAAACGTCCAATCTTTTCGCAGTGACATATATCGAATCGATGAGGTGCTCGCGCGCACATTTAATATGCTTTTTGTCAACTCTGCGAGATCAATATTTACTGTCGCGGTAATTTCTGTGGCAACCCCACCATTTGCGATCTTGGTCATCCCACTCGGTGCTCTATACCTCTATATTCAAAGATACTATTTGCGGACGTCCCGAGAGTTAAAGCGACTTGATAGCATCACAAAAAGCCCCATTTATGCTCACTTTCAGGAATCCCTCGGTGGGATCACAACTATCAGGGCCTATAGGCAGCAGAAACGATTTGCACTTGAAAACGAATGGCGCATGGATGCGAATCTTCGGGTATGATGCCTTTGCGAATTCTGCATATTGTCTAATTCACTCCGGTTTAATCCTGGAAAATATTACACGTACAGAGATAGCCCGCGGCTAATGAAATCCGACCCGGAGCAGGCATACTTCCCTTCCATCAATGCAAACAGATGGCTTGCTGTTCGGCTCGAGTTCATAGGGTCAATCATCATCCTAGGATCCGCTGGGTTTGACATAATAGCAGTTTCGAGTAGGTCTGGCTTGACTGCGGGCATGGTTGGACTTTCGATGTCCTACGCGCTGCAGATTACGCAGTCACTAAACTGGATTGTTAGGCAGACGGTGGAGGTTGAAACAAACATCGTCTCGGTGGAAAGAGTTCTCGAGTATACACGATTGCCTAGTGAGGCACCCGAAATCGTGTCCCGTCATCGCCCTAACATCAGTTGGCCTGCCCATGGTGCTGTCTCTTTTAATAGCTATAGTACACGCTATCGCCCAGGTTTGGACCTTGTGCTCAAGAACATCAACCTGAGTATTCGAGCCCACGAGAAGATTGGTGTGGTAGGCCGGACTGGTGCTGGTAAAAGCTCGTTAACCCTTTCCTTGTTTAGAATTATCGAACCCTCTAATGGTAATATCACAATTGATGCACTCAACACATCTACGATCGGTCTATTGGATCTCCGAAGACGCCTCAGCATTATCCCACAGGACGCTGCGCTCTTTGAAGGAACGATTCGAGACAATCTAGACCCTGGGCATGTGCACGACGATACGGAGTTATGGAGCGTGCTAGGTCTGTATTCCCTGACCGGATAAAAATCTCCTTTGCTAACAAAGGAGTTGATCACAGAACATGCCCGATTAAAAACACATGTGGCTAGTATGACGGGCAGATTAGACGCAAAAATACATGAGGGTGGTAGGTAGCTAGAGTTCCATCCTTTCAGGGCACCATAACTGAACAACTTGAAGGATCAAATCTGAGCCAAGGCCAGCGGCAGCTTGTCTCACTTGCCCGCGCGCTACTCACACCCTCTAATATTCTGGTCCTGGACGAAGCAACGGTAAGGTGCATTCCCTCCCGAGTCATTGAGCTGAGAAACTGATTAGACAATCTTCAAAGGCCGCCGTAGATGTAGAAACCGATGCTCTGCTACAAGCCACGCTGCGCAGCAATATCTTCAGCGACCGGACCATCATAACTATCGCACATCGTATAAATACAATATTGGATTCCGACCGGATCATTGTCCTTGACCATGGTGCAGTTGCCGAGTTCGATACGCCCTCTGAGCTCGTCCGGCGACGAGGGCTGTTTTACGAGCTCGTCAAAGAAGCTGGCCTCCTCGAAAGTGTGGCTACACAGCTGCAGTAGAGGTAGACTTACGCGAGGGAAAAGGAAATTAGTTTGATAATTGTGTACGCAAGTCCTGAGAGTGGGTAGGAACAAAGAGTTTCGGTTGATGCGGCCCTAGTCTTGGATACCGATTCTCATAGCAGTGTTTGACTAGGCGATAGGATAGATGTGATCTTCAGTGATCTGGGACGGTAGAGGCAGCAGAAGCAGCAGAAGCAGGAGCAGCAAGTAGCAGCAGCAGCAAAGCAAACGTAGACTATATTTTTCTCTGCTGTACAATACATACAAGAATAACCGATGGACAGAAATATATGTATGTACGACATACTCTACCGCAGGCATTGAGCCAGCCAGCGTGGGGTGGAGTCGCAAGTCCCGGGATGCAGGCCCCTTCGGTTTCCGCCAGCAGCGGACATGCAGGCCGAAATGTACTACGTACGGGCTCAAATTGAGGGATTGGGGACTGAAGAGGGCGGGTTCCGCGTCGAAATGTGATTCTGGTCCGTACTCCGTAACGCGGCGGGTGGCAAGGCCGAATTGAGACAGGGCCGGCCAAGTTCCAAGCTGCCTAGACGCCCTTCCCCAGATTCGGACGGATCATTGCGCTGCGGGCAGGAGCTGCCGGACAAGGACAGGCGCCTGCCGGGGCCACTATGGGTGAGTACGTAGCACTACCTCCATGCCCCGTCCAGAGCACGCACTGAACGAACAGGGGAAGGCAAGCGAACCATTCCCTCTGGCGTCTCACCATCGCCCATCGCGCAGCAGCAGAGTATGTAGGTACATACATAAGACAAGACACGCATCCCAGAGTTAAATGAACGGGTGCGGGACGGCGGACCGAAGGCAGAGGCGCGTCGCCGCCCTTTGAGCGCCGCGTCCTGAACGCAAGGGAGAGGAAGAGGAAAGGGAAATCCACCAGATCAGCAATTCGCGGGGGAACTGGGAGCCAGGAGCTGGGTGGGAGTTGGGAGCCAGGAGCAAAGCAGGCGCCATCGAAACGAACGCCGAAACCCAACAGAACCGTCGCCTGGCCTTGCCATGCCCGGGGCTTCCTAGGCTGCCTAAGCACCCCGTCTGGGTCGGGGACACGGTCTGGCTCCAAACGGGCCCACGTCGTTTGACCTTGTGCCGCGCCCAGTGAGAGGGAGCGCCGCGAACAAGAGCGAACAAAGGCGAACAAGAGCGGACGAGCAACAAACGCTCACAACCGCACTGGCGTCGCACTCTGCAGCGGAGCAGACGGGGTGCATTGCGCGATTGGAGACGTTGCGGTGGTGCCGATGGGCCCAAGGGCTTGGGCGAGAAAAACCGTCGGTGGCGACTGGCGCTGCCCTAAAGCGCTAAATTAGGCTTGCCGGGGATCAATGATCAATGCTTAACCAACTTCCTTACGTATATTGCAGCGAGCTGATGCACTGCACCAGTACTGTACATACATGAAGCCTCCCCCCCATCATGGCCCTGGGATGGCCCTTCCTTCCCCAATTTCGCAGGGCCAGGTGCATCTCCCAAACCGGCAAGCCTCCGTTGCACCAGGCGAGGAGCGTTTCTTGAACGGGCCAAGGCCGAGGCTGTGTCCTCTGGGATACAGCATTGCAGTGTACGAGTCGGGCTGGAGCGCAACGGTTCTCCAGTGATCGCGGCCGAAAATCATCTGCCATTCGTGGCGCTGTGCATGGGCAAACGAGTAGTCCCGGTTTTCCGACGGCTGGCAGTCACTCGGAAACTCTCCATCCAGTCCATCCAGTGCTTCAGGCCAGTCCTCCAAGCCAGCCCATCCGTCCATCCATCCATGCCCCTTCCATCCATCCACCCAGACTCCATCCACCCATACATGTGCAGGCAGGCGGCGGATGGGGGGGGAGGCTGGAGACAGACGATGGAGAGAGGACGGGGAGAGGAGGAGGATGGAGCGTGGAGAGGCGGCAGCCAGACGCCGCCGCCTGGTGGAGCGTGGAGTGGAGGGATGCAGCAGCGTCCTGGCGGCCATCCATCGTCCGCAGCGTGCTCCAGGTGCAATGCGCCAGAGGAGGCTCGCTCTGACCGCGCCAGGACTGGACAGAGATCGAGTCAACCCCTACTACTGCTACACGAGTGGACGCGGTGGGTTGTTTTGCTTTGCTGCGTGCCGTCCGATGCAAAGAAGCCAAAAAGAAAAAAAGAAACGAAAGTAGAGGACGAAAAAAAAGGGACCCAGCCCAAGCAAGAAGCAAGCAAGAAGCAAGCAAGAAGCAAGCAAAGCAAAGCAAGCAAAGCAAGCCCCAGCAGGAGCAGGAGCAGCAGCAGCAGCAGCAGCAGCAGCAGAAGCAGCAGCAGAAGCAGCAGCAGCAGGCAAGCAGCAGGCCAGCAGCAGGCCAGCAGCAGCAGCAGCCCGCCAGTGCACTTCTTCCTCGCTCAGTCGCTCAGTCGCATCGCTTCAACACTCAACCCTTCCCCTTCCCGGCTATTAGTGTGTGTCTTGTAGCGTAGTGGGCGAGAGAGGGCCTGGCAACGCAGCTTGCCTTTTGGCACACTTATTGCGTTGCACATCCCCGCGCGCAACGAGAGCGCCATGAGAGCAGATATATATCTTGTTGGAGCGCACGCTGCCCGCTCCGTCAAAAATCAAAAACCTGCCTCGCTCAGCCGCCCGCCGTCACAATCCGATTCCTCACATTGTTTTTGCTGCTGCTAATGTGGAGGCGGACGTCTTGCCAACCGCCTCTCTGCCATCGTCTGGTCTGCACAGCCCGCACACGCGCGCCATACTCTGTACCTACAGAAGCCCTCCGCCAGCCTAACATCTAGAATCGAGCAATCCCAGCGGGCGATCCGGCTGCTAGACTGCAATACGCCGCCAGCAGTCGAGATTCAAATTCCGCCGGTGGGCCGCCATCGCCAGATTGTCGCGGGGCACACAGCTACACGCTCGCTCACACTGCTACACACATTGCACGCCACGCTACGCTGCGCTTCGCTCACCACCAGCTCGCACCACGCCCAGCACCGCACCTGATTCCTGTTTCCTGCCACCTGCTGCCTGCTACCTGCGCTACCTGCTACCCGCTACCTGCTACCTGCTACCCGCTGCCCGCCAGCCTGCTACCTGCTACTTGCTGCTGGAGACGGAGGGCCTGCTGAGTGCTTTGCTGAGTGAGTGAGTGAGTGAGGGCTGAGGGCTGACTGACGGCTCACGGGGGGACGGCCAACGGCGGCGAACCTGTCGATTGGGCGAGGGCACGAGGGCTCCACACGCCTCCAACGGCTGAATCGCTGTCGAATCGCTGGCAAATCCTCTGCACCATCCGGCTTTCGCCTGCACGCTGAACCCCAGCAGTCCCCAGCAAACTCAAGCAATCTCCAGCAATCCCAAGCAATCCCAAGCCATCCCAAGCGGTGCCCAGCAATCCCCAGCAGTCCACGCCCGTCCAAACCCCGCCCCATCGTCGCCGCCCTCCTCCAAATCTCCTCTGCACGGTTGTCCGACGTCGCCCAAACGTCGCAGCTTGCTTTTTTACGGACTTTTCCCCACAATATTGGCCAACACCACACTCTCCACCCAGCGCAGTCTAATCTCCTCGGCCTATTGGCCTACTGCACGTGCCAGGCACGTTTTGCTCGCCTCCAGCAGCACTTGCGATCGCCGCTCCTGCTGCTGCGGCCGTCGATCATCACGCTCGGTAAGTCATTACTGCAGGTCTCATATTTTATTTTTGCCTTCGCGATCGCCTGTTTTTGCCGCTGTTGCCCGTTGCTGCGGGTTTAGGTGCTGTTTTGGCTGGTTTGGTTGGCTCTGGTCCGCTTTGGTGTGTAGTTTTTTCATGCCGCTCTCCGCGTCAAGCCCCCCCCCTCTCAGGCCTCCTCCCAGGGATGCACTGCGTATGTGGTGATGCTTGGTACGAGTAGGGTGGCCGGGGCAGAAAAGAGGGAAAAGAGGGGGGGGGGGGAATCCAGTCGGTCGCTGCTGCATTGCGAGATGCTCAAATCGCTAATACTTTTCTGCTCCCGCCTTCTAGCGCAAACTCTGTTCCTCCAGTCTTGACACATCGGGCGCCTGTTCGTCAGCGCTGTGTTTGCTCCTCCCACACACACAAACCCCCCCCCCCTTCGAATATATCGTTTGTTCCCACGATTCCCCCGTCAGCCAGTTATCCCAGATACGGTCCTATCCCCCATTGGCCTGCTAGTTGCATACGTATGGCCGCGTACAAAATCCGCATCTGATCACGCTTCTGGGGAAAGGCAAATTACTCACTGTGGGCACGATAGCGTCCGGGCCATATTAGTATGGCTCGAACTGGAGCTCCGTCTACGACTCCGTCAACGGGTCCTTTTCGCAGCGCGGTTAGCGGAGAAAAACTTCCTACAGCAAGGCCAGCCCACAAGACTCCGCCGCAGGATCCCGGTCAAAGTCGATGGCCCTCAGTGCGTATCACTTACCACCCAATTGTTCATAGGACACATCTGTCCTTTTTTTTTTTTTTCCCTCAAGCTCGCTGTTTGGCGAAAGCGACCCGTCACAACGCTGACTTAAGCCGGTACTATCGCAGAGTATTTCCAAGGCGCTGAAGAACGAATGCAACATTCAACACAGAGCATTCGCCCTCCTAACAGTCGACGATGATGGCAAGCCAAGAGTCTATGCGTCTCCTTTGCTTAAACGATATGAGCAACGAATATTCCCGACCCGTCTATGCGAGGAAATTGTGTCGATTGTAGCCGGTGTCTACCCCGAGCATGGTCGCCAGTCGGGCACATCAAACCGTGGTAAGTGGATATTTCAATAAACGCCCTGAGCTACTTCACCGCTAAAGACCAAAGACGCAGAGCATGATGTCGATGATACGCCACCAGCACTTTGCGATGAAGGGGCCATGTCAAGGGGCATCTCGCCATTTGGTAGACGAGGATCCATTCTGGCGAAGATGAATAGAAGAGAAGGCCATGGACTGAAGCGCCGGAGATCAAGTGCAGACTTTTACGGTGCCTCGGCTGCAATGGAGAGGACTTCCAGCGACCCGGGTGACGATAGTGATTCTGGTGCTCATGACGATACCAACCCAAACACCAAAATCTTATACCTAGCCAATACCGAAGTCGTGGATCAATTTTTCGAAACCCGTTTCAAGCAATTACAACAGCTAGTCTGCAAGGTGGTGGCAAAGGCCTGGATAAAGGTTATCGAACCTAAAAAGCAGACCAATTTCCCATACAATAAAGGCAACGACAAGAAGCCACCGTGGTGGCCTGACGATGTTAAGCACAAGGAGCCCGATCATCTGATGAAACCCGGTGAGCATCACGACAAAATAAACCTTGAACCGGACAATGGCCTAACTATAGCTATCACTATATAGAGCGTTTGAGACTAGTCATGACCTTACTACGCCTTAGGAAGGTACCAATTGAGAAGCTAGAAGCTGCGACAAAAGAAGTCTCTGGCAATATTCCAAAGGACAAACAGCCCCTGCTTGCGGAAATCTACAAGGTAGCCAAGATGGAAGAGCGCTATCTGAATGGGGAACTTTGTATGTCCTTCCTTGACCTGCCCCGACCCCAACCTCGACCCCGACCTTCCGAAATGGGCTAACATGCATTAGCCCACGATGCAAACACCTGGGTCGCTGCATCGGATTCTATACTGATGAGCCCAAAACAAAAGGTTCCTACGCCGCCTTCTGACAGGGACGACGTACCCAACCGCGGTGCTCAACGCAAAAGAGGATCGGGCCAGTCAGGTGGAGAAGAGGGCCAATCGACACTCGTCTCGCCGGTCGGCAGCATGGGACTCCAAGGCCCACAAGAAGCCATTTCAATCAGATCAAAATCTGCCGATTCAACCAACGCAGAAATCCCCTTTTCCGGGTTACCAAGGTCCACGGGCTCAACGCGTTCTATCATTGCGAGCACCGGCTACCCACAGTACACCCAGCCGGCGATGGAGGAACCACCACATTTCATAAATAACCAGAGCATAAACATGCCCCAGGGCTATCCATTTATGCAGAGGAGCAGCTTCGGCCCTCCGAGTCCTATGTTGCCAATGCGGCGGTCCCATACGTTTCACTCCACACCACCGCCGCCACCACCTCCTGGTATGTATGACGGCTGGCCTCCACAGATGCCTAATAGCCTCATGGGAAGTCAGATGTTCAATACATATGGTACCGGGTCAAACACGCCGCCAACTCAACCTCCTGGACCATCACAGTACCAACTTCTCCCTCCCCTAAGCGGCGCGGCACTTCCGCCCCTGCATCAGCAGCACCAGGCAACCCAGGACATTGTCACGGACCGAGCCCCACAACAGTATGAACAAAGCATACCACACTCGCAACTGAGAGCCCAATCACTGAGTCACCCTCACCAGCCTGGCCACAGTATGCTCGATTTTCAAAGCTTCTCTAACAGAGGATACACGAACATGAACGGCAGCGAGCCGCCAGGCGGGATAGTTGAGGACCTCAAGCGAGAACGGATGGGTGGGAACTGAATCTTTTGGACAGCTTAGTTCGTTCAAGTCGTTTGACAGACAGACTAGCATCGAAACTTCTGCATGTTGGCCCTTTTCGATACAATGCGGTCTTAATCATCTGCAAAAATTTCCGGTTAACTAGCACGTTGGTATTCTGTGTTTATTTATTCACTCTACACGACTTATAACTCACGAACTTATGAGCTTTTTTTTTTTTTTTTTTTTTTTTTGGGCCGGCGGTGTAACCAGGGCGGTAAGGAATTTGCTCAACGGCAGAGCGCAGTCAGAAAAGAAAAAGAAAAGGGAAAAAAAAAAAAAAACAAAAAGTTCATTCCCCCCATCCATATTTTCAACCCTCCCTCCTCTAACCAACGTTGAGACTTGCGGTACCCTTTTTTTTGGGGGGAGGGGGGGGCCTGGAGCGGCTAGCCTTTGGATTCTCTGCCTAACATCTAGTGTTTCTTGCCATGTAACGCCTGAATGTCCCCTGAATGTCTGCATTTCATAACCGGTTGTGCATAGCATAGGCTCCCAAACTCACGTCTTCTTCGTGTACCAAAATACAAGCAAAAAACACCCTTTATCATCACCATCCAGCGGAAGTTTTTTTTTTTTTTTTTCTTTTTTGGTTTGGTTATTGTTTTTTCTCATTTCACTATTTTGGCCCAAATTTTGTTTTTTTTTTTTTAATTTAACTTGGGGTTTAATGGCGAAATTTACAACGACGCCCGACAGTTAATTTTTTTTTTTTTTTTTTGGCTTTCAGGTTCCCACTCCTGTGTCCTCTCCTTAGATTAGCAGAACAGCTATAAAGAAAAAAAAAAAACAATTCAAGTAGGGAAATTATTCTAAAGCAATAACCGCCCTGTCCAGTTGTCTTTTTTTTTTCTTTTTTCTCCCTTTGCGCCCCAAGATTCTCGCGTCGGATTCTATATGTATATGTATACACGTTTCTACTCCTCATTATTACTATTATTACTACTGTTGTTATTAATCAAACTTTCTAAAAAAAAAATAATATAAAAATGGGGGGGAATGGAAATGAAAGTAGTAATAATAAGAATAATAGTTTTCTACACTTTAATTTTTTTTCTCTTTCTTGATAGTATTTGGGCGATAGAGTAACTAACTTATATATTCTATATTACATAATATAATAGCTGCCAAGCCTCCCGAGATAGGGGCAGTCGCCAGCCCCCCGCTAGAAGAAGCACAGTCCAACGCAAACAGCAGTATCAAAGTCCTTCCTTCATATATCGAGATGGATGTGCTGGCGCGGGCACTGCCAGAGACTTGTAGGGCTGCTGCGGCTCCCTCGCACACAACAGACTGCATGCGCTTTTCCCGCACTGCGATCTGCGACCAACCACTGTCGAGAATGGGCGCCTGACCAGCCGGGCGAGCTTACAGCCCAGGTGGATGATTGTTGGGGGAATGTGGAATCATACAGAGGCGCAGATCACGAGCGCAGAGCGGCATCGCTCCCTCAGTCAAACAGGGTGGGGGCGAGAGCACGGCTCCAAGTTCTCGCAATCGCTATAACTCCACCAGGGCAGTAATCGGATAACATGACTAGCGGAGCCGGGGTAGAGTCGCATTTCACGAATACCCGTGGTCTGCGTCTCCTAGCACTAGGTACTTCCAGTATACGTCTATTCTCGTATCTGGTCGGTGTTGACTTGTTGCCAGACGGAGGCGGGGTAAAGGGCCTCACAGCCCTCTACATTTTGAAGCGGCTGATGTTCTTGATCGAGCCGAACGATGATCCTTACAAGCTGCCAAAGCCATGCAATCACTTTGATCTCATAGTAGGGACCAGCACCGGAGGGTTGCAAACCCCAATGTTTCGCAGTCAGTTGGGACACAATACTAATCAAACTATGGCAACACTAGGCTCATCGCTATCATGTTGGGAAGGCTGGTCAGCACCTCCGGCTTAATTGAATCGTTTGACTGGGCTATCTACTAACTCCTCATTTCCTGTTGTCTAGAGAATGGATGTGCAAACATGCATAGACAAATATCTGGATATTTCGAGGTCTGTTTTTACCCAACGGAAGAGAATTATGATTGGCGGTGTTCTCCTCCACAAAGTTTTCGGAAGTGCACCATTTTCGGCAGAAAAGCTTGAGAAGGCGATCAAAGACCTCCTCGGAGCGGTCGACCCACCCCTTCATAAGGATACCCCTTTTTTGTGTGGAGATCCTTCCCTTAAAGTGTAAGAGATGCTTTTGCATGAGCTTGAATTTCTCTAGGCTTCATACGCGCTAAGCTGGAGTTAGCTTCGTTTGCGCAACTATGAGCAACGCTCAGCCACTGCGAATTCGGAGTTATTCTTCGAAGATCGAAGAGAGCTCAAACTGCACTATCGCTGAAGCTGCCAGAGCGACCTCAGCCGCACCAGGGTTCTTTCCTCCGATCAAATTGAAGCGAGTCGGCGTTACGTTGGTTGATGGAGCTCTTCTTAATAATAATCCAATAAGAGAGCTTATTAAAGAAGTTGATTCCGAATTTGCCGGTCAGCCGATCGACTGCATTGTGAGCGTAGGTATGGGGATGGTTCAAATGGACGAACTCAAATCGTCCTTGATACCTCTGGCTCGAAGTTGCGCCAAGATAGCAACTGATACAGAGCGAACCCGGGCTGATTTCGAGGAGACTAACTGCTCACCTGGGCGTCGTTTCCATGGCAAGTACTTTAGATTTAATGTTAGTCGCGGGCTAGAAGGAGTTGGTTTGGAGGAGTGGAAAGAAATGGAGGCAATGTGGGCAAAGACAATGTCGTATCTGAAAGAGGAAAAAGAAAAGCTCTTCAAATGCGTTTCCTGCTTGACGAGGAAGGAGGAGGTGCAAGATGTTGCTGTTGAGCCATCTCCGACAATTCAAGTGTGAGTTGCTTTGCCCCTGCTCTGCATAGTGCGACTCATTAACCTTGTACAGAAAACATAGTGATCGGTTGTTCGAAATCCCTCGTGGTAAACGGATCAGGCATTTCATAGGCCGAGAGAATCTTATTGCGCGAATCAAGAACTGTCTGAATGCACCCCTGCGGGATATGGATCGACCACGGGTTATTGTTCTGAGGGGAATGGGTGGGGAGGGTAAAACACAACTGGCTATTCGCGTGGCTTATGAAATTCAGCATGCTTATAAAGCAGTGTTTTTCGTCGATGCTTCTTCCATTGTATCAATTCAGCTAGGCTACCAAAGCATCAGTGTCAGTCTTGGGCTTCCAATGGACGATAGAAGTGCTGTCGAAAGCTGGTTCCGTTCACAGACTGGGGAATGGCTCGTTATATTCGACAACGCCGATAATCTTGACGATCTGCACGGCCTTGAGGATTACTTCCCTCCGGGTCCTCATGGGAACGTAATCATAACAAGTCGGCATGTAGAGTCGGAGCGGTGGGGACAATGCGTGGACGTCACCCCCTTAGAAAGTGTGGATGCAGCGGAGCTTCTGCTTTACAGTGCTCACATAAATACAACTGAAGCTACTGCCGAGGACCGGCAGCATGCCCGTGTCATTGTGGACCGACTGGAATCCCTCGCACTTGCGGTCGATCTTGCGGGAAATTATATCAACAAGTACATTGGCAGACCGCTGATCAATTACCTGGGCCATTATGATTCACAGATTGAAGATATTCTGCGGTATATGCCGAATGCGGCAGTTTGGCAATATCAGAGACCACTAATTACTGCTTGGGAACTCTCGTACCACAAAATCTGTTCTTCGTCTCCTGGGTCGGCGGAACTCCTGGAGATCCTTGTATTCCTCGATAAGGACAGCATCTCCGAATTCCTGTTTGAATGGTCCGCGAAACGCCTCCTGCCGGACGAGCGCTGGAGTGGCGGAGTTGAAGTACGAGAGTATTCTCCTGGCGTGTATGAGCCCTGGTTGCGAAATCAAACGCTTGAGGATTATTGGTCCAACCCATCAGAGAACAGAGCGATTTATGATTACGACGAATTCTCATTCTGCTTACCACCTCTTTTTGCGAGCCTCTGTGCTCTCGAGCGGGTGGAAGAGAAGCTGGATCTCCCGTGGGTCGACGCCACGGAGAGTGTTACAAAGAACACAACTGCCAGCGAGCCTACTATCCATCAGCCTTCCCTTATCAGCCAGCTTCCTGCTGTCCGGGATGCGCCTAAGCAGGCCACTCGCGAGTCATGGTCATGGTCTTCACTCCGGCTACGCAAATGCCTCGAACCGCTCATTGACCTAACCCTTGTTCGAGTCAGGAGAGATGAAAAAAACGCCAACTACCGAGTCTATTTCATTCATCCAGTTATTCAGGACTGGGTAATTAACCGTATGAAACCGACTCAGCGTGAGCGTTGTGCCGATGTAGCTGCCCGGCTTGTAGGAAACGCTATCAAGTATTCCGTCAGCGAGGAAATCAGGGGAAACCCACTCCTGAGCCTCAATCCGCACATGAACATGCTTCTCGCAAGCATGTACAAGCGTATGGGCGATGGGGTCGACCCAGGTTTAACAACATTTTGGAGGAACTGTTTTGATCATTGGAGACAAACAGTACTGGCATGGGCTGGACATGTGGAAATCGCGCCCCTTCGGGGCACGCTTTCGCCCTGGAGGGATGAGAAATGCATTGAAGACCAGAAGCTATGGTTACATCGATC
This sequence comes from Geoglossum glabrum, assembly GCA_021527465.2. Classification (NCBI taxonomy): domain Eukaryota; kingdom Fungi; phylum Ascomycota; class Geoglossomycetes; order Geoglossales; family Geoglossaceae; genus Geoglossum; species Geoglossum glabrum. The sequence continues at coordinate 44,449 of JAJDFE020000178.1, forward strand.
TAGGGACGCTCACCCAGATCCAATATCAAACGAGGATGGGGCCGCAGGCCCTTCTGTGCGCCGCCTACTTCGCGCCCTGACAAGATAATAGAGGGCCGATTGCGTAGCGATATTTCACCAGGAGCAGGAATACCGCATTCCTATGAGGAACCGAGCTCCCAATGCAGGGCCGAAATTGCGTACGCCGTGGAAGTACGAGTTGAGGTCAGTTGTGTGTAGAATCCATGACTCACTAAAGAGAGAAGGATGGGGTTCACACACACATTGAACCCAATGACTATAAGACCAGCTCAGTATCATGGTGTCAATGGCCTGCAAAACTAGGATCGCATCCGGCCTTTCTTTCAAAACCCGGCGACCCTGCAGGTATGTCAGAATCGTCTGCAACAACGGCTCGCGGGTCTTGCGACTAGGTATCAAAAAAGGCCTTTGACGCCAACCGAATGCTATTTTCCTAGCAACTAACTACCCACAAGCCCTAATAATATGAGAGCTTTCTTTTCTTTGCTATTAATTTTTTTTTATTTTTTATTTTTTTTATTTTATCTATTTATTTGAATTATTTGAATTATACCATGTATTATATTATTTATTTTATTTTATTTAACTATTTAGTTATTTATTAATTAACTTTATTTAACCATTCAGTTATTTATTAATTAACTTTATTTGGCTAATTAGTTAACTAACTACTTTATCTAATCATTCCCATTTATTTATTTATTTATTTATTTACTTATTTATTTATTTTAATATTATTAACCCAAATCAATTAATTAAATTATTTTTATATTTTTTTATTATTATATTTTATTTTTTTTTTATTTTTACTCTCTGTTTTTTTTTTATTATCTGTTTTTGGGAATTAATAATAATAATAATAATAATAATAATAATAATAATAATAATAATAATAATATAGGTTTTTTTCTTTTCTTTTTTTTTCTTCTTCTCTTGCTTGGTAAATGGATATGGATATGGATATGGATGTGGTGGGGGTTGGGGCGGCGAGAGCAGCAAGGAGCGAGGAGCGGAGAGAGTGGAGCAGCAGGGCAGCCTTCATCAAAAAAAAAAACCTTCATACGACCATATATCCCTGTGTAACCTTCAATGCGTGACTACAACAACTTTCTACATCTATCTACCTACTCCCCTGCATGTACTACATTAATGTAGAGCAGCAACAGCATACATTCCTTCTAGCTAGGATGAAAATCCCTAAAAGGAAAAGAAAAAAAAAAAAAACTCAAAAAAACTCTAATAGCCAGCCCGTAAATGGGAAAAGTGGAATTGTGATCTGTCCCACACATCTCCCCTGCTCCCAGGCGGATGGATCAATCACGCGCGCTGGACAGTCGTGTCAGTCGGCATTCGATGCGCTGCCATCCCGACTGGAAAACCCGTCAGCGTACATACAGTGCATTACATGCATGGCCCCTTCCGACATTGTCCGCGGCGCGAGATTTAGACTTACGGCGTATAGTGGATGTTGTTCTCAGCCATATTGTCCAAGACCTCTTCCGGCAGCTAAACAAAAGGAACGAGCCACAAGAATCAGCCAGCCAGAATTCCCAAAGTGGGAAAAATTCCCCTCCCCTTCCCTTCCCTCTTTAGCCTCGCAAACTGTGCGTTATTTTCCATGGGGGGGGGGCTTTTTTTTCTTGCAGTGCCGCGCTTTGCGGTGCGATGCGGTGCCGGGGGGGGGGGACAAACGAAGGAAGGAAGGAAGAAAGGACGAACCGTGCCCATAACTTTAACGGCATAAACGCCTTTGACGTAACCGTCGAGGCGCTGCCATTTGGCGACCCAGGACTGCGACGGGTCGGCGAGCGCGATCAGACCCTCGTAGACCTGGGATGTGCATTCTTCAACAGCCTCCTGGGAGTGGGCCAGGGAGAGGAAGTCCTCGCAGTTCGGGCAGCCTTCTTTGAGGAATTTCTGTAACGTGGGGAGTGAGTATCCTTTGTTTCGCTTTTCAATTTTTTTTTTGGGGGGGGGGAGGGGTTTGTTATGCGTTAGGAGAGGAGAGGGAGGAAGAGATCTGGGGGAGAGGTAGAGAAAGACACATACAGACTGCAGTTGGACAATCGAGCAGACCATGCACGCACGGAGGTTCTTTTGCTGGCCAGGCGCAACGAAGCTGTGGGAGACGGACGTCATGGTGTGCAGGCTATCCCGGCGGCTGATCAGTTTTGGCTCTGGCAGAGTCCCGCGTTCACGGTTGATCTCAGCGCGGGTCGATGCCGGATCGGAGGTTTGAAGGTGAGACGGAGACCCAGAGACGAACAGCAGCGAAGGAAGAGCAGCGAGCAGAGCGCGGGTCACGTGGCGCCGGCAAGCAGCCCGGTGCCGGCTTGGACCCGATGCAGGGCCGTTCCGCACAGACCGGGCCCAAGCCCCAGCCCCAGCCCCAGCCCCAGCCCCAGCTCACGAGCCCCAGTCCACAAGCCCCAGTCCACAAGCCCCAGCCCCAGCCCACAAGCCCCACCCCACACTGGCGGGTGACTGCTCTGTGCTGCCGGTCCCGTGTTCTGCTCCTCGCTGGAATTTCTAGTTTGGTACAGCGTATCTTGTGTGTATGTACAGTCTTGTATGTACAGTACATGCGTGTACCGCATTACACTTGCATACAACACGCACGCGACGCCCGACATCTTCGCCTCTCTCTCTCTCTCTCCGCCCAGCCAGGAGTTTCGCGCATACGCATCGCATCGCATCGCCGTGCATCGCGCTGCTCAAAGCGTCTGACCCCAGCCGCCGGCGCCTTCGTCCCTGCCTCGCTACTTCTTGCCCTCTCGAGCCTCCCCACTGCCCATCGCTCGCTCGCTCCCTCCCTCCTCCCCCTTCCTCGGCCTCCACCTTCCCTGCGTGGTACCATCCTCTTCCTCCCACATCTAACCTCCGCCCGCCGCCGCGCTTGCTCGCTGCTTCCTTGCTGGCCTGCCTCCCTCCTGTTCCTCTTCCTCCTCTCATTTCCGCGTTTGGCAAATGCCCACAATGGCCTCGGCAGACGATGCCGTGGCCCTGAAGCAGAAGGGGAATCAGGCCTTTGCCGCCCACGACTGGCCAACCGCGATAGACTTTTACGGTAAGGCTATTGAAGTGAACGACAAGGAACCGTCCTTCTTCTGCAATCGGGCTCAGGTGTGTGTTTAGGCGTGTGTGGGCATACTCTTAGCAAACTCAATCTGTCTTGCTCTCGACCTTGCTCTTCTGGTCTCGTGACTGACTGGGCCGGGGCTTTTTTGTTGGGACTAGGCACATATCAAACTCGAGGCATATGGTTTTGCCATAGTAGATGCCACCAAGGCAATCGAGCTGGACCCGTCATACGTCAAGGTAGCAATGTCTTCTTCACCCTGTTGGTCCTGTTTGGCTTGGCTTCCCCTCCCTCCCCCCCCCCCCAAATCCCCGTTTCGCTCAAGGCAGCTGATATCGTGGCTCGGCTTTTTAGGCCTACTACAGAAGAGCAATCGCCAACACTGCCATCCTTAGCTATAAAGATGCCCTCAAGGATTTTAAGACCGTTGTCAAGAAGGTCCCGAACGACAAGGATGCGAAGCTTAAGCTGGCAGAATGCGAGAAGATTGTGCGTCGGGCCGAGTTCCTGAAGGCCATCGAGGTTGGTGATGCTCCGTCAGCGGCAGAGGGGCTAGATCTTGATGCTATTGTTGTGGACGCGGGCTACGATGGCGTGCGATTAGAGAAGGATATGACGCAAGAGTTTATTGACGACATGATCCACCGGTTCAAGAACGGCAAAACGATTCACAAGAAATACGTGTACCAGATTGTGCTTGCAGTCAAGGACATTACGTACAATGAGCCAACGATGGTGGAGATGGAGGTGGAGGATGGCCGTAAGCTGACGGTTTGTGGCGATACACACGGTAAGTACTCTGGATTGCAGTGCTACTCGGACAGATCTAGCAGGTTCTAAACTAAAGGTGACAACCCTGCAGGCCAATTCTTTGATCTCCTTGAGATCTTCCGGCTCAATGGTTTCCCATCGGATACTCACTCCTACCTCTTTAACGGCGATTTTGTAGACCGAGGCTCTTGGTCGACAGAAATCGCAATCTTGCTCTATGCCTACAAGTGGCTGCGTCCGAATGCTTTTTTTATCAATCGGGGTAACCATGAGACAGACGACATGAATCGTGTCTATGGCTTCGAGGGTGAATGCAAAGCCAAGTACAACGAACGCACCTTTAAGCTTTTCTCAGAGAGCTTCTCTGCCCTACCGCTTGCAACGCTAATCGGGAAGAAATTCCTGACTTTGCACGGTGGCTTGTTCTCGGATGACAATATCACACTAGATGACATTCGGAAGCTAAACCGGCATAACCAGCGACAGCCCAACCAACAAGGTCTGATGATGGAGATGCTCTGGACGGATCCGCAAACGGCCCCAGGGAGAGGTCCTAGCAAGAGGGGAATAGGCATGCAATTTGGGCCGGATATCACAAAGAGATTTTGCGAGAATAATGGTTTGGAAGCGATCATTCGGAGTCACGAAGTCCGGATGGAGGGATATGAGGTGGAGCATGATGGACGATGTATTACTGGTAAGAGACACCTAGACTTACAGCGAAACCAGTGGGATGCTTACATTCCCGTTTAGTCTTCTCCGCACCCAAGTACTGTGACAGCACGGAGAATAAAGGCGCATATATCAACATCGGTCCAGAACTGAAGCTCCAATACCACAAGTTCGACGCCGTCCCACATCCGAATATCAAACCCATGGTGAGAGTCGCAGCCCAGCCAACGTCCCATTGCTTAATACTAACTCGGACCTTGTGTTGTAGGCCTACGCCCAAAGCTCATTGATGTCGATGATGTGATAATTAACGAACCCTCTCTCTCTCTGCTCTCTAGCAGCGTTTTTGAAATGAGGTCGTGCATTTTTTAAATTCCCACATGTGTCCCGGAGCTAGCGATGACATCGGTTAGTTAATTAAATCCATGCAAGCGGCGTCTTCCTTTACTATCATCTCGGTCGAAAGAAAGATGGGTTGAAGTGGTTGTGGGAGTGGTGGAGTTGAGATTCGAGGCGGGCTCGGAGATAAAAACCGAAAAAGCCATGCTATGTATCATAGACGTAGCGAAGTTGAGGGGATATATCTGTCATCGTAGGAGGTTGGGCGAGGACTAATGAAAAAAAGTCTTGCCTGGTGGTTTACTAAGTTGTGTTTGTGCTTGATCAACTGGGCTGGACATGCGTACATACCCGACGTATTCCCTCTTCCTCTCCAATAAACACTTCATCAATCAATCAATGAATCAATAGATCAATCAATCAGTGAATCAATCGATCAACCACGCCAAACCGCATCCTCCTCCCCTTCCCCAACCAACCCAACCAACCACCTCCCAGCTCTCACAACCCTCCACCCGCCCACACCACCACCAGCAGCCGCCACGGCACTCCACACCTTGCGCAGATCCCCCGCCGGAACCCGAATCCAAACCCCGCCATCACCACCACCACCACCACCACCACCACCACCACCACCACCGCGATCCACCCGAAGAACGTCAATCGGCACACCAGCCCCCGTCTGGCCCAGGAACTGCGTCAGCGCGGCGACTAGCGCGGAGGCTATTTCGGCGGAGGGGGGGTTGTTGTTTTTGTTGGAGGAGGAGGATGTAGAGGATGTTGAGCTGCTGTTTGTGTTTGTGGGGGATATGGAAGGGCGGAGGTATAGGTAGGACCAGGTTGGAGGGAGTGGCGTTTTTGTTGTCATGGTTTTTTTCTTCTTTTTTTTTTTTTTTGTGGGGGGGGGGGGGGGGGGGGGTTCTGGTTGTTGTTGGTGTTGTGGGGTGGAATGGGGTGAAATGAAATTCTTTTTTGGTTGGGGAGGGTTTTTTTTTTTTGGGTTGGTAAATAAATGGGGTTCGGTTGGGGTGGAAATACATAAATTACAAGTCCTTTCTTTTTTTCTTTTTTTCGTTTTTTTTTTTTTGGCTGGCCCAGTATCTTTATGCTATATATATTACTAAAAGGAGGGTAGCCTAGGAAATATCATTAATCATTAATATCGTCATGTTTTGTGATGATTTGCTGCACAAAGGGACATTGCAAAACGCCCATTAAAATGTTTGATGAGTTATCTGTAGCCTGGGAAACATCGCCTACATTTGGATATTACCGTTTTTCAAGTCCTGGAACTAAGATCTTCTTCATGGCTTCGATTAAAATGTCGGCTGGTGGGGACAGTCAGTCTCCGATGCCGCCTCTCTTTCCATATGAAGGGGGGGGGAGGGCTCACCATGATGCTTCTGGAAGACCAACATCGGCCTCAACCTCACCGATCTCTCCCCACTCCCGCCAATGTTTACCCCGACAGTCTTGGCCTCCTTCAGAAATTCATCTCTCCGCGGGCTATCCCATGCGATGAATGTTCCCATCCCCTTACCCCGCAGGTTCTGTATCTCGTAGGGGTGCTCTTCCGCAAGTTTTTCCAACCGGGTGTAGAGGTAGTCGCCTACTTGCGCTGTGTTTTCGACAAGATTAAGTCGTTCTATCTCTTGGATAATCGCGCGGAAGAGGATGGCCCTGGCGGGGTCGCCCATCCAGGTGTTGAACTGCCGGAATGGCAGGTTAGGTCGTAGGTCTGGGTTGCCATAATAGAAACCTGCAGCCTGTGCCTTCTTCGAAAACGTCACCATGTCCGGTGGTTCTGAGAGGTTCCAGTGCTCATGTGCCCAGAATTTGCCCGTAGAACCGACCCCCGTCTGGACTTCGTCTACGATGAAGAGAACCCTGTGTTTCTTTGCTATCTCACGGAGACGTTGGAAAAACGTTGGGGAAGCATGGTTATCGCCCCCCTCGGATTGAATTGGTTCAACTATAATAGCTGCGGGAGGGAGGGGCCATTCCTTGATCAAACGCTCTGTTTCCTCCAGACAGCGAGTCTCTTCTGCAGCGTTTTCTTCAACGTGATCTCCAAGCGGATACTTTAGAGATGGGAAAGGCGCTTGAGGCCAGTTGAAAGCCGGAATGTCCAGCTTGTGGACAGGCTTGCTCCTGGTCGTACTTAGACTGCCGAGGAGGCGACCGTGGAACCCAGATTTAAAGGACATGATTGACAAACCCGGAGAACCCGGAGCCTGGTTTTTCATTGCAGACTCCTCCTCGCGAGCGGTAAACCCAACGCCTCGCCCACCTCGCTCCTGGCTGCGTCGCCATATGAACGCTGCCTTGTACGCAATTTCATTAGAGTCGGAACCAGCCATGGCAGTGAAGACTTGGTCCAATCCCTTTGGCGCGACTTTGAGGATTCCTGTCCTCAGGATTTGAGCCCAATCGTGCTGAGGAAAGATTCCCAGGGCCGGACGATTGGCTAGGGCACTGGCCATCTCGGGAGATGACGCTGCGTGGAGAAGGGCTGGGCAGTTATAGCCTATGGGGATCGATGCAATCTGGGAGAAACTGTGGGCGGTGTTAGCATGCAAAACTCGCACATCCCCACACCTCGACTTACACATCTAGGAGTATGTTGCCATCTGGATCCGCAATACTGTGCATACATCAGTTTTGTGTCAACCCACTGCCCTCCGTAGATAACGTACTAGTTCCCCAAGCTCTTCTCATAATTCACCAACATACTCGCGCTTCGAGTGTCGAAGACCTTTTCCAAATCTTCGAGTACCTTCCTGGTCTCCGGCCCTGGGATGCTTGTTTGAACCGTCGGCTGCTGAGGCTCGTCTACAAAGAACGGCCGTTCCGCGGCTGATGTATTAGACATTGGTGCAGCAGGTGCTCTTGCAGGTGCCGTAGTTAGTGACCTCTGTAGCAGTATTGACACGGGCAAGGTGACTCTCCCTTTGTTCCCTGAGATTTGTAGCGCGACTGAGCGGGAGGCGAGCGAGAGGCGGGTGGTCGTGCGTAGAAGGCAGGCCATGGGATATGAACAGGATCAAGTGGCGAGTGCTTGTCGAATTGGACTCTGCCTTTGCAGAGTTGGATCAACGAATTGACCTGTCTAGCGCGGGGCAACGGGCAAATCACTGTTTGTTAGCCTTGCAACCCAATGATCCCCAACGATCCCCAATGGAGGAGGGAAAAAGCAACACGCACTTACTAGAGGAAGCAGAGCAGTCGACACGAACAGCAGTTGGCAACGTGAGCGCGAATTGCAGGGCGAGAGGGCATTAGTGCTCAGTGCATGACCAGGCCTCGTGATGGCTGATGGCTGATGGCTGGTGGTTGGGTTGAGTAAGTACGGGGTATGACTGTATTTACATACATACATTCATACACACATACACACATACATACATCATGCATATACATACAGAGTACATGGACATACAATATACAGTGCTACAGAGTACAAGTACAGAGGATGTTGTGCACACAAACAACAACCAACTGTGCCGTCTCTAAGCGGCCACTCCGGTCTTATCGATAGCCGTACCCCGTTTCCCGTACTGCCCCACCCCTCCCCGTGCTCCCCCCCATTTCCCCCCATTCTCCTTCTCATCATACATACATCATGCTCTTTCTACCAACCACCGCTGTCGCTACTACTACTGCTACTGCTACTGCTAGTACTATTGCTGCCACTACTGCCGCTACTACTGCCGCTACTGCTGCTGTGCCTACTTCCGCACTTGCCATTTCAATTCACAATGCTTTCTATTCTACATGCCAGCGACAAGACGTCCGCCTCGTCTGGACGTCTGTATGATCCTGTTCCTTTGAGCCAAACCGATGGCACCCGTCCTTGAGATGCTGCAGCCCTAGTTGCGCCGGTTCTAGAAAAATAAGGGACAAGACCCGACATGGGAAAATATGGGTACATGAGAATTTAGGAAGAAAAAAAAAATTTAACACCACCTGCACACGCACACGCTTGGGTTGAAGCCGCATCACGCGCAGGCTAAAGAGAGTGGCTCCATGTTTGACGAACAAGGAGAGCATTAAAGTAATTGCCACAGCAGCGGGCGGTCGCCGCCTTGAATGTGCATTGGGGCGGCGCAGTCAATGGAAAGGGAGAAATGTGTATTTTGGGTCGGAATGTGCCAAGCGTGAGGTACTGTTTGCTTCACGCCAGCCACTAACTAGAAAGATATGGTATATCCCGGTTCTCGATATTTTTGCACACAATGAACCGTTCTTACGGCGGGAAGGTACTCGCCAGGGGAAGTTGAATCTGACTTCAGCGCGCCATCACCACACCCAATTATACGATTCCGAGTAGTCTTAGCCGTTCCGGATTCATACCCTCATACTGGCTGTCATTCCCACTCGAAACATCGTTCACAGGATCCTCAGAGGGTGTTTGGAGTATCCCTGGCGCATAGACTATGACACTACTTTCTATGACATGTTGCTCGTCGGTGATAGTTTGAATGCAAGTTTGAGATGTAGATGGCTCGGCTGTTGGGCTAGAGCGCATGGCAGCCTCATCTTCCATTGTGATGAGCTCCTCAGAAGTGTCCTGACCAAGAGCGCCCTCGAAGCCGTCTATACCGATACACCCTAGGTCCTCCATAGCCTGCTCCTCATCCTGGTCCGCTGGAGGAGGGGGGGGCGGTGGGGGTGGAGGTGGTGTTGATGTCTCCGATTTCATCCTCTTGTTTGGTGTAGTGTCTTCATCCATTGCTGTACCTTCCTCCGTTTCCGCTCCCTCCTCTCTCTTTCTTTTTAAACCGTCGCTATCGACAGCGTCACTGACCCCTGTCATGGGAGGAGACTTGTTATTAGCACGCTCTCCATCGTCCGACATGTCCATCATCTGCTCTTCTTCGGACCCGTCCGCACTATCCTCGTCTTTCCCACCCACACCGTTGGTTGGGGGGTCAGCAAGTCCGGTGCCATCTTTGAGCTTGGATTTTCGTTCGGCCCGCTTCCTGTCATGCTCCCGCTTCTTCAAGACAGCCTTGTCAAAGTACTCCTTTACGTACTTCTTCACCTGTCTTTCTTGCTTTGACGAGATCTGTGAAGGGTCCTCGACGCGGTTATTTTTGAAGTCGGAATTCACGATCTTCTTGGCAATCTATGCAACGATTGACGTTAGCTACAACAGGCGCAGGAATTGAGGGAGGCTAGGACAGGTTAGCTTACCTCCTTTCCGAACCTCTTGAGTTCCTCGCGAGGTAACTTCCCCTTAAACTTATCCATGATATATTTGACGTGTGGAAAAAGCTGATCAGGGGGGCCGGTTAGTTTATATCTCATGCCGTTCAAGAATTCCAGTTCTTCTCACCGTATTTTCGTAGAGCTTCTTCTTTTTCTCCTCGCTCAACGATCTCCACTTCTCATGGCCCTCTTTCTTATGTTCTTTCTTCGCCTCTGGTGCGGCCTGTTGTTGCGGTGTTGCCGCTGTAGCCTTGTCTTTTGGTGTAGCCTTTGTGATGCTATCAATGATCTCCTGTAGTCTTTGATCACTGGATATAGGCTTCGGCTGCGGCGGAGGTTGGTATGGAGGCATAGTTGGCCTTGACCAAGTCGTTTGCCCGTTAACACTGTAGTAATACGTCTTGCCATTAGAGGTGGCGACAAACCAACCAGCAGGGAGAGGCCGGGGGGGCCTGAATGGGGCTCTGGGTCCGCCAAAGAAACTGGAAGTACGTTGTGGCATGCTATTTCGGGGACCGGTAGGAGCTGCGGGCCCCTTTGGTGGTTCGGGAGAGCGTGATTTCGGTCGCTCCTTCTCCTCGCCTCGGCTTGACTCTCTTCGCTGAAAGTGATCCAGCCGGTCTGGAGTCGACGTGCTATTCTCGTCCCTCTTTTTGCGTGGTATCCGGTAGCCAATCGCGAGGGTGCTCCATTCCTTGAGGAGTGCAGTAGCAGCATCCTGAACCCTCTCATCGCCACACGTCGTTAAAGTCTTTACGGTTTCATCAATCTTGGAGTCGGTAATCTTGTTTCGGGTGATGCGCGGGAATTTGTTGAGAATATCCAAAATCTGCAAGACTACATTGAAGTCTTCTTTCCAGGTCGCCAACGCGGGGTTCAGGATTTGGTAACCATGCATCTTGACGACCCGATTAAGTACTCTCTCGTCATCACACCGCTGGATACGACCAAGCAGCTTGACGAAGATCCATTTTTCCTTACACTGTACTAGCGTAGCCATCACTGTGGTGACCCCTTTCTCGTCTAGCGCCTTTGGTTCAACGGTATTGACATATTCCTCATCATCGTCACTCTGCTTTTTCTTCTTCGGTTTGCGCGCAACAGCAGTATCCCAACCATCGCCATCTTCGATACCCAATGCCTCAATGGTCTGAGGAGACAGTTTCGTTGCACGTTCAGTCTGCGTCTTGCCCCCGATATAGCCGGTGCAGTTCGGCTCCCCACAATAACAGGGCTGCGGGTCGGCTCCATAGCGGTCAACATTGTAGTTGAATACGAGCTCTTCTCCTGCTTTGACCCGTCGACTAGCAAATATCCCCATCCTCAACTTATCCCCAACGATCCATTTGTCAACATAACAGTTTGGTTTGCAGGAGTGATTGCAAAAGCGACCTAGGTTGCCCTTCCGAGTGGCATCCACGAATTCGCCCTTACTCAGGGACATGAAATAAAAGTGCTTGATGCCTTCTTCATCATACTGGATCATGCGTCGGCGAAATTGATTCTCGTTGATAACCTCCCCAACATACTCGAAAATGAAATCATGTGAGTTTAGTTCGGAGTCTGTTCGTAGCCCAAAGCCTTTCTTCTCTGTCTCAATAACCGAGACGTTGGCGTACTGCTTTCGTTGGAAGCGTTGGTTTTGACATCCAGAGCCGCAATTACACTCATCCTCAACACATTCCATTTTGGTAGCACGATTAATACAGTCAGAGTCTTCCCCGCAGGCATTATTAGTAGAGCCATCTATTCAGAGCGTCAGCCAGGGTTCAATGCAAAAGAATTGTAGAGCCTACCCCATTCCTCTACACAATCGCACTCTAAACCATCATGATCCGAAGAGCCAAGATACTTTGCCGCATAGATACAGTCTTGAATAACCTCAAATGTTGCAGTCGCCTTTAGAGTAGCGTTTGGCAGGTGGTCAAATAGTTTTGGTAGTTGTGCGACTGCCTTCTGCGAAGCTGACCGAGACAGTTTAGGCGTTTGTCCGGGTTCCATCTTGAGGCTAACGCTCCCTTCGATGACCTCTTCGTGTTCGTCTTTGCCGGCTATCGGTGAAGGTGCGGAACTCTGAGGTTTTGTAGGTGACCGGGAAGTCGACTTTGAGGAGGTTTTTTTGGGCGAATCGGCGACTGAAGAGTTTACAGATCCCGCCTTCATTGCCCTAGTTCGACGAACGGTGTTCAACGGTTCGTCATCGGATGAGGATGTGCCTGTATCCAGTTTCATATCCTGCAACCCCGACTCCACAGCCTCAGGCGGCTCGTCCTTTCTGTCCAAGGCCATGTTTGGCAAACTGGTTGTGTTCACGATCGTGGGTCGGTGCCGAGAAGTTGAAGGGACCGGATCAGTGAATTAGCGATGCGAGGCAGACTCCCCTTTTGACCACGCCACAATGGTGCTGTCACTGTGCACCGAGTATCAAGGGATCCACTGTCCGGCTTGACGTCCCGGGCCACAAGCGTTCCAGCACCCGATCGGAAAGCGACGACTTGGCTGGAGGTTTCGTTGGGGCAGTCTGCCAAGTGAGCAGCGCACAGTGAATGAAGGGTACGAGACAGAAGGGACAATTAAGGACGCAGTAAGGGGAGTATCGTAGGTAATGAAGTGAAGGGGTCAATTAACACAAGAAAACTCCTTTGATGCTCTGAAAGCATGGATAATAGCCCCGTGGGTCCAGTGCTGAATTGCGGAGACTGTGGTTACCGTGGCATAGCAAGACAGCGAGTGGCTCTCTGGGTCAGGCAGGACTCCGCACACGGCTTGAAGCCTACAGTGAGCTTCGCATCGGCCTGGAGGAACTGGGAGTAGTGGTGCGATGTTCAAAAGGAATGTATGCAAGTGGCTTGAGTCGCTTCATGAAGGGGAACGCGACTCTAGGTGTTGGATATTCCAGTTTTGTCTAGCGATTCTTGGCAATGTATTCTCAACAGTCCATCCCACGGTCATTGCTTCCCTAGTATCACAATGTGGAGACTGCTCAATTGAAAGGCTATGCTGATTGACATGTTGAACAAGGTTCTATAAGGCCCGCATGGCCGAGCGCGGTATTCCCGTGCGCAGCTGAGCTTCAAGGGTCTTTTTCTATCCCTGACAATATGC